>JARHVA010005504.1:600000-812500 GCA_037957365.1 Torreya grandis | reverse complement strand
ACGTTGATGGTTGTGGTGGTGAATAGGGTTGGTAATATGTATGGGCCTATGGTTTAGCTTGTGGATGCTTAATTCTAGGTGGTATGGATTCTAATGTTTGAACACTCACTAAAACCAAGTTTTTTTCTAGATAAATTATGCTTGCATATATAAATGTTAATGAATAAGGAAAGGGTTAATGATGATGGATTCTATATCTTGTGAATTCTTATATGTATTCAATTTTAGATCCTAGTAATGACTGCAATATGCCCAAGGTATTCTAAGACATCTCTAGGCACTCGTGGATTAATAGATATCATTATTTGAATTTGTAACCACAATCCCACAATATTTCCCACTTTTTGGTAATGTTTTCCATTTTGTGGCCATATTAGGTTAGGGAATACATTTTATAGCCAATAATCTACATCAAAAGCTATTTGTCCCTTAGGGATTATCTATTTTATAAGGCAAAAAAAGTGTACCAAAAATTGGTACTTAAATAATTGGGTTGTGGAGGCCAATCTATTTTATACATTCATTTTGAGCTCAGATGCAATAAATTATATCAGATGAATTACTCTCCCAACCTTATCATATGATGTGCAATATCAACTACACCCTTTATTGCCTACTTGGCACTTTTTTTAGTCTACCATTATTGGTGTATAATGCATTCTACAAGGACCCTAAGTAGTACATTGGTAACTTGTGTGATGGGTAATCCTTTATTTATTCTAGATATTGGTCCAACTTTTTGAATGGATGGGAGGATTCCTTGTCTTGTGTGCTTGAGGTGGTTTTCCTCTCATCGATAGTCCCATAACCTACATAAAATTTTTTATTCATGTGAAACATTACCTCTAATGATAGATGAATATATCATTCATTATAAATGCTTAATAAAGTCATCATGAAATCATCATGTTTCTAAAAAATAGGAAATCACACTAATAATTTAGCACCCAATCATCACAGTGCATTAGGAAGGAAATTAATCCTTGTGTAGGTGAAACTCCTTATAGTTATTAAAACCACATTATTTCCATACCAATGAATAATTTGAGGTTAGTTTCACTGCATTTATCTTATCACAATTCAAAACCAATTCCCATCTCTTAATTTTGAGTTTTAGTTAATGAAATAAGGATCTAGTACAGGCCATTTTGTGTTTTGTATGATAGTTAGTGTTTTCACTCTTTAACAATACACATTGTTTGAAAATGTTATGTAATCTTCATATTTGATTGATAAATTTGTTGTTAGGCAGAAGGAGAAAAGTTTCAAATTTATCATATATGTGAATTGTGAATTGCACAATAGAAAAATATTTCCCCTTACTTATGCCAACCTGTTGATCTACCTTACTCACCTTTCATGTGTGTCTTAAATCTATTAATAATTTATGAGTTAACACATGGTCATTTTTACAACTTTATTTTTACTTGAAATTTTTTCCATTCCATTATTCAATTTTCAAATTCTTTCCTCTTTTGAACATTAATTGCTTGTTTATAAAATGTACCTTTTGTTATCCCTATGATATTATTTTTGTATTGTGATTATTTTTCTCCTCAAACTAGTTTTCATTAATCTATGGTCACTTATAATTTTGATGTTTGTTCCCCCTTCTTGTAATTTATTGATTTTCAAAGAAATGATAGATCTCTATGATTAATCCAATCTAGATTTTTTATTTATAGTAGTACTAAAATATTCACTATGTTATATCATTTTATCTCCTATGATATTAATTATGTTATGATCTCCTTTTTCTATTTTATACTATTACCAAAATATAAAAAAACAAAAACAAAACTAAAATCATACTTTAGATTTTTCTATTCAACACTTGTGCAATTCCTACTTGATTGTGATAATTGATAGTAGGGATTGAGCCTACTACAATTTATTCTTATATGGATAATTATTCTGTATAAATATATCATTATAATAATTCCTTGCTTAGGTAATTGATGAAATATATACAAACCTTTCCACCTAATCCTTAATTTTCCTAGATGTGCCTTAAACCTATTTTTGTATAACAAGACCATTTGTTTCTATTGAAACTATTTGGTTCTAAGGTCACAACCATGCCAGGCTTTTTTACTCCACTTATGGACTTCCTAGTTTCACTTTGGGAATCACCTTATTTATTCCATTTAACTTAGTTCCAACAAGCATTATTGTAATAAATATGTATCACCCAACTATACTATCATTATGACCCATAGGTTGGGTAAAGGGTAATCCATTGGAATCACAATTACCATTCTATATAATAGATGGAATAAAGTATATCTAGTTTCATGCTTATATTTTTTATATAGGTCCACCCAATTTTTATAATTTGATATTCCTAGTCCTCTCTTTGTATATTAAATTTTTTAGTAAGCATCTTTTCTATACCCTTATTGGAATATTTTTCTTGACCAATTACCTAAGGATGATACATTATACTCTTTTAGTGTGAAATCATGGATTATTTTGTTAAGGTTTTAATTTTATTATTCAAAAAATGTGTGAGCTTGTCAGTTATAAATTTATATGGACATACAAACCTTGTTATCATATTTTAATACCAAAATTTTGTATCATCCTTTGCATTACAACTTAGATTCACACCTTCCTCAACCCATTTAATGAATTTTTTTTTGGAAGTTATGATATACCTAACATTATATTGCTTAGATACAATTTTGATGGTTCCCATGCAATCAACACCCCATTGATCAAGTTTTCCACATCTAGAACATGATTCAAAGGCATCCCATCCCTCTGATTTGGTTTTCATCGAAGCTAATATATGTCATAGTGTTTTATAACCCTATGTGCATCCTAAAATAGTGTTGTCCACCATATCCCACTTTGTATTATCTTCCACATATTCAAATCACCTAAAAACATTTATTCCATAACTCTTTGATGTGCTTCCTCAAATATCTATGACCTTTCGTGCTCCAAGAAAACACTATGAAGGACATCATGTTTAACTAACTTATAGTTGCATTCATTAATGTTGTTTAAAGGTAAAACACATAAAACTAGTTATTTCTTATTGCATTATACTTAATGTTCAATAAATGTACCATTTTAGAGAAATATTTATATTTATTCAAGTTATTCAATAATCACACTTACTTTAAATATATGTGCATTGGGATATTCATCTTATATTTATTTTGGATCTTATTTTTCTTGAATGTGGCTAAGATGGTTTGGTTCAACATTTTTCATTCCTAGATTTATATATATTTTAAATTGGAACTCCTAAAATAGAACCAGCCACCTTGAAATTATTTCACGGAACATTAGTTTATTAACCAAGTATTGAAACACTTGATGATATTTGAAAATATTTAAGGGAGTAGATAGCAAGTAATACTAGAGCTTATGTAGTACAAATACCAATACCAAATATTCTAACTCTATTATGGTGTAGTTTTTATCAATCATAGACAACTTAAAACTTAAATATTGAATGATTGATCTAAGCCTCATTCTCCTAGTTGTGCTAGTAAAGCTTTCCCTTGTTTATGTTTGACAAGTATTTGAGGTAAAATTTCATGTACCAATGTTTATTCTGATTTTAGAATTGAGAAAGATGATTATGTTGAATACATGCATGAAAATTATTTTGGGTATAAGAGAAAGAAACTAAAATAATTATTGAAGTAATACAAAAATGTTATGGCATATTTAAGGACTTTAACTAGAATAAGCTTGCCTCTACCAAATAATGAGAGACATTCTACACAAATTTTCCAAACCCACCCTCACAACTTTGTTTCAAATTATTTTTTTAGGAGTAGAGTAAGATTTATTTCTTTATAGTTTAGTCTTTCCTGCTTTCCTAGATTAGATTACCTACTTTCTAGTTTAGTCTCCCCTTATTTTTTAAAATTAGATTTCCTAAATTTTTTATTTTATTTTAGTAAATTATTTATTTTGACTTCTAATTAGTTTTCTAAAATTTTAAAATGGACCAATTGATTTCGTATACTAAAGTTACAAAAGACATTCCAAAAACAAGGGGATGATTTATAATGATACACAATTAGTTTTCTTAAGGATTTATTCTAACGATACTTGAGATTTTAGGATTGAGGTTTGTGCTATGACTTAATTAGGTTATATTTGGATTGAACAAGTTTAGTAGACTTCTGGCATTCACTCTGATATGGTCATGTAAATTTTAGTTGGATTTTTCATTTCCAATGATTAAATGCACTATTACATGTTAAAAGTTGGATGATAAATAATAAACATAGAAATGGATACGCGTTGATAAGGACATATTGATTAAAATAAGTTTTCTTATATATACACCTAGCCAATGGTGATTCCCAACCATTCTTCTATTTGTGTTTAAAAAAATCATATAAATTGTTATAAGATGGGTGATTCAATTAATCTTTATCGGGCCTATGGAGATATGGCTAGTAGTAGAAAAATGCTTAGATTTGAATCAGAGGTATCTTTTTTAGGGCTATGGACACCTAGACGATAGAAGAGCAATGCCAAGTTTTTATTTATTGTTTAGATACAAAAATGAGGTCAAAAAAGACCTACAATGTTTATTCAGGGCTTTTTTAAAACTATCATAACTAAGATAAATTAGTTTTACAAAAAACAACTCTCTTAAATTTGAGGAACATAAAGGATTACTATGTTACATGAGAAAGTAAGAATCTTTTTTAGGGTCTAGTTTTATTATCTTTTCTCAGTAAAGCTAAAATTTTATTATGATGTATTTATAAGATTATAGGTTCTTAAATAGTCAGATGTATTTTCCACTCTGATTCACCATTTGTTGTGCTCTAACATATATACCCCATTTTAAATCTAGATAAGGACCCACTATTTAATGAACATCATAATTTAAGGTCTTGTAAACTAGAAGTCCATGATGTGGAATTTTAACAAGCATATACTTAAGGTTATTTTGATGTTTTTAGTATGTTTAAAATTGATAAGAGAATCAAAGTTGTGCATAAGCCTTATTATACCATTCAGTTTTCCCCTTTGATTTCACTTTAACTCAATACTTGTGAACATGTTTGATTTATGATTGAATGGATAACAAGGATTATTTGTTATGATTTTAGTTGGTTCTTTTCCTATGTTCTATTTTGAAAATATTATTTCATGCCTAAGTGTTTCTCAGGACTTCCTAGAGCTCATTTAATTTTTCTATGTAGCATCATCCTACCAACTGAGAGCCCAAGTGAAGACCATAAGTCACCAAGAAAGTCAAGTAGAGAGTCCATACACATGTCATCATCCCACTAACCTAGAGATGATGTTATTAGATTTCCTCATATAGAATATCTTAATCAAGTAGAGAAATAAGAGCCATCCACATGTCATCATCTGGCTCATCCAGAGGTGATGTTAGTTGAGTTCCTCATACAGATTATCCTAAGTAAAGTAGTGAGATTATTCCATGTCATCATCTCACTCACCTAAATGTGATGTCAGTAGAGTTAATCATATATATATTATCCCAAGAAAGCAGATTAATGAGATCCATCCACATTTCATCATCCTACTCACCTAGAGGTGATATCAATAAAGTTCCTTATAAGATTATTTAAGGTAAGTAGAGAAGTGAGAGCCATCCACATGTCATAATCCCACTCACCTATAGGTGGTGATAGTAGAGTTACTCATATAGAATATCTCAGGTAAGTAGAGTAGTAAGATTCATCCTCTTATCATCATTCCACTCATTTAGAGATGATGTCAATAGATTTTCTTATACATAATATCCAAGGTAAGTAGAGTAATGAGAGTTATTCATGTGTCATCATCTTGCTCACCCAAAGGTGATGTCAATATATTTCATCATATGAAATATCCCATACAAGTAGAATAGTGAAAGCCATCCACATATTATCATCCTTCTCACCCAAAGGTGATGTTAATAAAATTCCTCATATATAATATCCTAGGTAATGGAAAATCAAGATCCATCCATATTTCATCATATAACTCACCCATAGGTGATTATAATATATTTTATTATACAAAATACCCTGATCAAGTAGAGTAGTGAGAGCCATCTAGGTGTCATCATCCCACTAACCCATAATCAAAATAATAAAGTACAATAGACCATAGCTCAGTTATAATCAAAGTAGTGATACTCAGACATGAGTCCCTTGGCCACATTAGTAGATAACAAAGAAATGAATGCCAAGCTCAAAAGTGTGAAAAAGAGATATCTATCACATTATGTTGACTAGGCACTTAGGAGTAGGTAAAATAAAACACATGGAAATAAAATCCATGACAATTGGCATTATAAAATTCAAATGAAAATAATAAATAGGGAATGGATTGAAATCCATTGTTACTATTAATTCACATGAATTGGAAAATTAATACATTCAATTCTCATGATTAGTATATGTTTCACTTCTAATACTCATTACTACAACTACATTAGAGACAACTTCTAGTGTATCGACAATAATAGTGTCTATTCCACTTTTAACTCAAGTTACTATAGTAGTTTCATCCACTATATTTTCTATAGCTACTACCACATCATTTTATTCTTCCAACAGTGCCACATCATCACTCCTTTAAATACATATATATTTGCATGGTTTAGCTTAGTTAAAACTATTAGTTCTTAATTTATTTGCCACACACACACACACACACACACACACACACACACAGATATATATACACACACATATATATACATACATATATATAATAAATATATATACATATATATATGTATATATACATATATATATATATATATGTATATGTACACACTTATATATATATATATATATGTATATATACATATATATATGTATATATACATATATATGTATATATATATATATATACATATATATCTATACATATATATATATATATACATATATACATACATACATATATATATACATGTATATACATATATGTATATACATACATATATATATATGCATATATATATATATACATATATATATATACACACACACACACACACACACATATATATACATATACATATATATATATACACACACACACACACATATATATTTATATACATATATATATATATATATATATATACACATATATATAAATATACATATATATATATATATATATATATAGATAATATTTTAGTCAAGGAATTCTATTATGGGAAATCACCATTATACTGCATTTTTTGCATGAGAATTAACACATCGTTCTATTTTTGGACATGTAATTTTAGACTTTGCTTGAGGTATGAGGCATCCCCATACCAAAAAATTATATATTTATATCTTTTAGATCCAAAAAATAGGAGAATTTTTGCTATTATTATTAATATGAAATGCTACAGATTGTTTTGTAGTTATTCTTGATGTATAAATCTGATTCTTCTCCAAACCTATGAATATTGTAAGAAGTTTTATCATTATAGTATCTTATTATTTTGGTTGTGCATGAGTTTTATTTTCAATACAATTATTTATATTGTGTTATTATTAATTTGAATGCATTTTTCATTTTAATTTTAATCCCCTTGTATATGTAGAAACATAATTTTACAAACATGGAAACCTTTGATTATATATATATATATATATATATGCTTAAGCTTAATGTATTATTCATACCTTAGACTTGTAATTATGATTTATTTTTGGTTGACTTATAATGACTTGTAGCAAACATTGGTTTATTACTATTTGAACAACTTTTAGTTCAAGTGTTGGCTTAGAAAGGTTTCATCTTGTTCGGTCCACATGCCTTATTTTATACCCTACTCTTCTTTTTTATTTTTTATGATATCTTATTATTTTAATATATCATAATTTTAAATATGTGTTGTTTGATGTTAATATGATCATTTAAGTGAATTTATCTTGATGGTATGTAGGTCACATGATACTATTGCATCACTTAGTTAATCTAAAACCACATACCTCCAACTCATGTCTTGAAGTGATTAATCACTGATCGTAAAATGGGAGGGTGAAAAACCATTATATATGGTGTGCATAAAACCCACATCAACATATAGGTTTCATTAAGTCTTTTAGTGTTTTATTAGTCCCGTTTGTTGTTTCTCCTATCATGTTTGGTTCTTGTGTAGTGGTGGTTTCTTGTGACTATGATCTAAACCCTAATGACTATTTTTAAAACAAATCTTATATGTTACACCTCACCTATTCCTCTTTTAAAATTATGCTAACTATGATGGATGTTGGTGGTACTAGAATTTTAACCAACATAATAGAGAAAACTTTGTATTAACCCTGACATGTTTGAATGGATTTCAAAAATAAAAATTATTTTCATCATATTCATCATATTTTTCATTATTGACATCACTAATAAAAAATTTATACACTTATTTTGGAGTGAATCTAAAAATTCTCCATATCATACTAAACTATGATAGTGAGAATCGATAAGTTACTCAATCAATGGTGTTGTTCTATAGATCCTCTTAGATGGTAGTGGAGTTGAATTTGAAACAAGTGCATTAATTTTGTTTAACTTGTCTTCTATTTTTTACGTTGATGGTTGTGGTGGTGAATAGGGTTGGTAATATGTATGGGCCTATGGTTTAGCTTGTGGATGCTTAATTCTAGGTGGTATGGATTCTAATGTTTGAACACTCACTAAAACCAAGTTTTTTCTAGATAAATTATGCTTGCTTATATAAATGTTAATGAATAAGGAAAGGGTTAATGATGATGGATTCTATATCTTGTGAATTCTTATATGTATTCAATTTTAGATCCTAGTAATGACTGCAATATGCCCAAGGTATTCTAAGACATCTCTAGGCACTCGTGGATTAATAGATATCATTATTTGAATTTGTAACCACAATCCCACAATATTTCCCACTTTTTGGTAATGTTTTCCATTTTGTGGCCATATTAGGTTAGGGAATACATTTTCTAGCCAATAATCTACATCAAAAGCTATTTGTCCCTTAGGGATTATCTATTTTATAAGGCAAAAAAAGTGTACCAAAAATTGGTACTTAAATAATTGGGTTGTGGAGGCCAATCTATTTTATACATTCATTTTGAGCTCAGATGCAATAAATTATATCAGATGAATTACTCTCCCAACCTTATCATATGATGTGCAATATCAACTACACCCTTTATTGCCTACTTGGCACTTTTTTTAGTCTACCATTATTGGTGTATAATGCATTCTACAAGGACCCTAAGTAGTACATTGGTAACTTGTGTGATGGGTAATCCTTTATTTATTCTAGATATTGGTCCAACTTTTTGAATGGATGGGAGGATTCCTTGTCTTGTGTGCTTGAGGTGGTTTTCCTCTCATCGATAGTCCCATAACCTACATAACATTTTTTATTTATGTGAAACATTACCTCTAATGATATATGAATATATCATTCATTATAAATGCTTAATAAAGTCATCATGTTTCTAAAAAATAGGAAATCACACCAATAATTTAGCACCTGATCATCACAATGCATTAGGAAGGAAATTAATCCTTGTGTAGGTGAAACTCCTTATAGTTATTAAAACCACATTATTTCCATACCAATGAATAATTTGAGGTTAGTTTCACTCCATTTATCTTATCACAATTCAAAACCAATTCCCATCTCTTAATTTTGAGTTTTAGTTAATGAAATAAGGATCTAGTACAAGCCATTTTGTGTTTTGTATGATAGTTGGTGTTTTCACTCTTTAACAATACACATTATTTGAAAATGTTATGTAATCTTCATATTTGATTGATAAATTTGTTGTTAGGCAGAAGGAGAAAATTTTCAAATTTATCATATATGTGAATTGTGAATTGCACGATAGAAAAATATTTCCCCTTACTTATGCCAACCTGTTGATCTACCTTACTCACCTTGCATGTGTGTCTTAAATATATTAATAATTTATGAGTTAACACATGGTCATTTTCACAACTTTATTTTTACTTGAAATTTTTTCCATTCCATTATTCAATTTTCAAATTCTTTCCTCTTTTGAACATTAATTGCTTGTTTATAAAATGTACCTTTTGTTATCCCTATGATATTATTTTTGTCTTGTGATTATTTTTCTCCTCAAACTAGTTGTCATTAATCTATGGTCACTTATAATTTTGATGTTTGTTCCCCCTTCTTGTAATTTATTGATTTTCAAAGAAATGATAGATCTCTATGATAAATCCAATCTAGATTTTTTATTTATAGTAGTACTAAAATATTCACTATGTTATATCATTTTATCTCCTATGATATTAATTATGTTATGATCTCCTTTTTCTATTTTATACTATTACCAAAATATAAAAAACCAAAAACAAAACTAAAATCATACTTTAGATTTTTCTATTCAACACTTGTGCAATTCCTACTTGATTGTGATAATTGATAGTAGGGATTGAGCCTACTACCATTTATTATTATATGGATAATTATTCCATATAAATATATCATTATAATAATGCCTTGCTTAGGTAATTGATGAAATATATACAAACCTTTCCACCTAATCCTTAATTTTCCTAGATGTGCCTTAAACCTATTTTTGTATAACAAGACCATTTGTTTCTATTGAAGCTATTTGGTTCTAAGGTCACAACCATGCCAGGCTTTTTTAATCCACTTATTGACTTCCTAGTTTCAATTTGGGAATCACCTTATTTATTCCATTTAACTTAGTTCCAACAAGCATTATTGTAATAAATATGTATCACCCAACTATACTATCATTATGATCCATAGGTTGGGTAAACGGTAATCCATTGGAATCACAATTACCATTCTATATAATAGTTGGAATAAAGTATATCTAGTTGCATGCTTATATTTTTTATATAGGTCCACCCAATTTTTATAATTTGATATTCCTAGTCCTCTCTTTGTATATTAAAATTTTTAGTAAGCATATTTTATATACCCTTATTGGAATATTTTTCTTGACCAATTGCCTAAGGATGATACATTATACTCTTTTAGTGTGAAATCATGGATTATTTTTTTAAGGTTTTAATTTTATTATTCAAAAAATGTGTGAGCTTGTCAGTTATAAATTTATATGGACATACAAACCTTGTTATCATATTTTAATACCAAAATTTTGTAGCATCCTTTGCACTACAACTTAGATTCACAACTTCCTCAACCCATTTAATGAATTTTTTTTTTGGAAGTTATGATATACCTAGCATTACATTGCTTAGATACAATTTTGATGGGTCCCATGCAATCAACACCCCATTGATCAAGTTTTCCACATCTAGAACATGATTCAAAGGCATCCCATCCCTCTGATTTGGTTTTCCTCTAAGCTAATATATGTCAGAGTGTTTTATAACCCTATGTGCATCCTAAAATAGTGTTTTCCACCATATCCCACTTTGTATTATCTTCCACATATTCAAATCACCTAAAAACATTTATTCCATAACTCTTTGATGTGCTTCCTCAAATATCTATGACCTTTCATGCTCCAAGAAAACTCTATGAAGGACATCATTTTTACCTAACTTATAGTTGCATTCGTTAATGTTGTTTAAAGGTAAAACACATAAAACTAGTTATTTATTATTGAATTATAATTAATGTTCAATAAATGTACCATTTTAGAGAAATATTTATATTTATTCAAGTTATTCAATAATCACACTTACTTTAAATATATGTGCATTGGGATATTCATCTTATATTTATTTTGGATCTTATTTTTCTTGAATGTGGCTAAGATGGTTTGGTCCAACATTTTTCATTCCTAGATTTATATATATTTTAAATTGGAACTCCTAAAATAGAATCAGCCACCTTGAAATTATTTCACGGAACATTAGTTTATTAACCAAGTATTGAAACACTTGATGATATTTGAAAATATTTAAGGGAGTAGATAGCAAGTAATACTAGAGATTATGTAGTACAAATACCAACACCAAATATTCTAACTCTATTGTGGTGTAGTTTTTATCAATCATAGACAACTTAAAACTTAAATATTGAATGATTGATCTAAGCCTCATTCTCCTAGTTGTGCTAGTAAAGCTTCAACTACTAACCCAAAAGCATCAACATGAACATGAAACATTTTTTTATAATATAGGAATATCAAAACTCATGTTGTGACTAAATTATTATTTTATTATATGAATGTTTTTTAGGATTTAATATTCCATTAAAACATTTTTTCCTTGAGTAATAACTATTCTAGTGGTGATGAAAAGGTTGCATATCCCTAGAACTTGTAGCAATACCTAGTATGACCTAAAATGATACATTTTTTATGGATTGATTGAGCTTTGAGTCAAATTATTACTATGATTTTTTATTGGTCAACCAAAATCTCTTTTATATATATATATATATATATATATATATATATATATATATATATATATATATATATACTACATGTTCAATTATTATTACAAATGGTGGAAAAACATACATTTATTTTACAATGCATCACATCTTTAAAACATTAATCACAACTTGGATAAGTGTTATTTGAATGAAGATAATACTACCCAATCACCCATGTATACTTCTAAAAAATTATGAGTGAAGTCCTTAAATGCAGTAACAACTTTTTTGAATAAAATTTCTAGTGATTTTTTTTAGTCTATATGACATCACCTTATAAGTAAACAACCAACATGTTGCATAAGTCATTTTTTAATCTCTAGTTGTAATTGGGATTTGGTGATATCCACTAAAACCATCTATGAATTAATATAATTCATTCCCTATGATGGATTCAAGTACCTCATAAATAAATGGAATAGGAAAGGTACCATTGACACAAGCATCATTTAATGCATGATAATCTCCATAGACTTGAATCTCCCTATCTTCTTAGGTTGTAGTACCATGGGACTAGTGTATTCTAAATTTTAAACTAGATAAATGATTCTATATTCCACCATATTATTAATTTATCATTTTACATTCATTTTAATATTAGTATTCATCATATAGAATCACTTATTTATTGGTCATGCAATCCTTTAGTTCAATATGCATCTCTCTAAAGGAAGGGTATACACCTTTAACTTTAATGATCTTAGTGGGAAAGACATCTTCATAATATCACAACAATAAAATACTTATGAAACCTATTTTTGTGTCTAATAATCCCTAATGGTTTTAATAATTGGTATTGTGCAAATGTTATCCAAAAAAATTGCATTGGTTCTATGTAAATTTTACTTACTTCAGCTTTCATGAAATCCACCACTTCCCATTTTCTTATTTTTTCTATTATGTAGATATTGTGAAACTAATCTTCTTCATCCTTATTGTTGACTTTTAAATTCAACCTTTCAGTAGGTGTTGAACCTATAAATACCACACAATAGGTTACATGTTTATGTAGTATCAATTTTTCTAAAATTAACTCTTATTTATATGCTTCCCATCCATACCCATACTCAAAAATCAGATGAAGTTCACACCTTAACTAAGTGTTTATTTGTGCCTATAATTAGTTCTTAATGCATTTACCATGAAAATATACTCCATCACATTAATATGGAATGCAAGTCAAGGTACATGGATCTCCTCAAATTCAAGTAATGAAAGAGAGAAGTGCACATGGAGTAGTTCTAAAACATGAAAAACATGCTCATATATTGAATCTTCTTGCACACTCTCATTCAAATAATTCCTCACACTCAAATGATGAAGTCTCTTGTCACATAATAGAGTTACACATCTATACCCTTGTAAAATGTAGACTAAAATATTAGCTACACATCATCCCCTTCACTGGTCAACATAAGTTAGATGAAGGCATAGTCTATAAATACCATCAAAAGAGACTCATCATAGAAGGATTTTGGGCCATTGTGTATTTTTATAGTAAATCACCCTCAATGACCTTCATGAATTTATAGATTAAATGCACAACCAATTTAGTATTATGTATTTTTGTAGCAAATCACCCTCAATGCCCTTCATGAATTTATAGCTTCAATACATAGCCAATTCAGTATGTGACCTTTAGTGCACACTCCTATCCATGTAGAACTTAGTTCATATAGTTCAATGTGAACCTAATCCCCAAAATATAGGCACACATGCAATCCCTATCATGCACAGGATGATGAGGTAGAACCTAAAGATACACCTGCATAGTCCCACATCAACAAACTAGTCTAGGTGGATTGGTAGGTAATCTCCATAGATGGGGATGGAAATTGAGATTGATTAGATATCACAGGGACTAAATAAATTAATTAATTAAATGAAGGGGAGTTATAAAAGTTTTATAACATGATCACATGCCACCCTTGGATTCCTTGATGTCCTTCACTCTTAGATACACATGTGGATCCATGAGTGACCTTCAAATACTTTCATGATCAAATTATTAGATCCAAGTTGAATAAACATGATTTGTAGTAGTTATTTCAAATATCTTGATGCTCTTAATCAACTTTGAGCTCTGAATGTTAATTTTGAATTTAAGTTCCCACCTACCACCTCTAATGGTGAAATTATCATGTAAAGCCTTGCCCCGCATTATATAAACCTTGATTTTTATTATAAAAGGGTTGACATTTCTAGGCATCATAATAATTATAAAATTATCATCTAATATCCCTTCTAGTATAACAAAGTTATGCCTATTTGAGTTTGTAATATTTCCTTAGACCTTAGAATTATTAGGAAATGTTTTAATTTTATTCATTCCCTATGTTCTATTTGCATTCATGGTTATTGATATTTGTCTATGGATGTTTGTCCCTCTCATTCCATCCTCCCCTTCACACCTCTGTGTAGAAATAAAAGTCTCTATAGGTATTATTTTATGTATACAAGAGTCTACATATACATTATTTTTGGACCATTTTTTTCCCTCCTAAAAATGCATTGTGTTCCCTTACCTCCATGTGGAACACTTATGCAATGTGCCCATTTTGAAGATCGGGTAACTAATCTATTAATTATATTATGTCGTTAAGAAAGCAAAGCTCTTACTCTATCCTTGGTGAAACACCTTTTACATTTTAGAAATATCTTACATTTTCTCTCCCTTTTCCCTTTTTTCAAGTTTAGGTTTAGTGCTAGTTATATATTTCATTATGCTCTTTTTAGGTCTATGCACTAGTCCTAAACTAGGTGCATCTCAAATATAAGGAAGCTAGCCTACTCTAGAGGTTCATCCCAAGGAGCACAAGAATCCCACATGAGACACTGAATCACTCTATAGCATGAAATTCCAATATTTTAAGTGTGGAAAAGACATGCATCAACATGCATGATAGACCTTCCCACATGGATGCACATTTCAAGTGATAACAGTTTCTAGAACACTCAATGGGACATAGTTTAAAGGTTTACTAAGAGATTGGTGATGCTCTTAGTGATTAAAGCGTTGAAGACATTGTAGATAACTTGGAAACTCTAAGCATTCTTGGTTCATAAATATTAGCCTTTCATCTATATGCTAAGATAGATGAGATCATCTTCAAGGGGCACTAATTTTCGTTTTGTTGAGCTACCTATTATTTCTAGAAGAAGGGGAGTTAGAGTATCTTTGTCACATATTCGAAGGGCTATCAACGTAAGATAACCTTCTCTTAGAGCTCAGTCTACACCCCCATTTGGTTGATTCCCTATTCAAAGAGGAAGATTTGGTGCATAGATTTTACCAACCATTTATTCCCTTTAATGGAGGTTACCCATTGATCCTTCCCTAGTATAATGATATTTTTATAGTTTATCTTAAGAGCACCCCCTTATTTACTAGATAAAATTCAACTATGCCTATAAATCACATAAAATATGACCAAAGACAACATCATAATGTTACTCCTTAACTTTTGTTTAAAAGGGACATCGCTCCAATGGTATCATGTCTTGTAGCCTAGTTCTATTTATAATTGGGATGAGTTAGGTGCAACACTATGCAAGTAGTTTAAAGAAAAGAGTGATCACCTGTCACTAATGGATCAACTCACGACCATCAAAATGGATCCACATGCACAAATGGTCAATTTCAACTTCATATTTCAGAGGACTTGGGATCAAATTCCATTCTTGATGAGGTCACATCCTTATGTTCTTATATTTTTTGAGAGTGATAAATGATGATGTGGCCATAATGATCCAATCTATGGGAGGTGTAGTACTACCATATGCCTATGAGGTCACTGTTCACATATAAAAATACTTGATTCAAATAGGGAAAATTTCACCTATACCCCTTATGCCCTTATATCCTGAGGCTCCATGTACAAATTCATCTACCTTTTTTTTTTCCAACTCTAGCCCCCATTACTGTTGTTGTTAGCCCACCAATTACATTAACTTATATGCCCTTGAGCAAGCTGCATGAGTATACATCCTTATTGAATAGATTTGGAAATGAGCTAGTATCACTCAAATGACAATAATCACAACATTATAAGCCTTATCAACCCTCTAACCAACAATATCAATCAGACAAGCCTCCCTACCAATATGTTGCATAGACTCAAAACTAGCTCACATATAATAGACAAATATATGCACCAAATCTTAACACTAAAATCACTTCTATACTCTTTTACCCATGAAAAATAACATGACATAGGACTATGAATGGTGATATCTAAGTGATGAACCATATGATCAAGTTATGTGTGAATGAAGTGACGATGAGGCACCTATAATGTAGAATACACCACCTCCTTAGGAACCTCCATCTATTTCATATCAAACAAGGGATGAACTATAGGCATGAGCATAAAATCATGATATATCCACCCTCTTAAATTGGAAGGAGGGTGACTTAAATTATGTGAATCAAAATGAAGTGTTAGGTACAAGAAGTAACCCAATTACTTTTAACATAATATTCAGAAAGAGAGCAATGGTGGAGGAACCTTCTTATTCAGTGCCTTCAAATTCTACACCCCATGTTTAACATGTAGATACCTAAGTCAAATCACTTGTGTAACCTTTGGTGCACATGAAATAGGTTTTACATAAATAAATCCAACCCTAGGCTAGTGCACAGGTATAAGAAGAGACTAAAATTTAAATGGTGAGGACTCAAATTTCATTTAACATAGTTGAATAAATGAATAATATTGGATTGAATATTTCCATGTGGGATGATCTTGCTATTCCTTCCTAAAGGAATTTTTTGTAGGATGCCTTAGTAAAATTACAACCTCATGAGCTATCATAGACTATGCTTGTTGTGAATAAAAGTCTATGCCAACTTGAGCAAGAGGTGCACAAAAATAACAAACCACCCCCATTCTAAATCTCTTTGATTATCGATGATCATCTCTTACATAATTGTATGATAGATTTGGGTGTGAAAAACTTAGTCATGTTGAAGAAAATCATAGACATGCTAGGAATAACACATTATCCCATATTAAAAGGGGTCATCCAATTGGATGGAATAATAATTAAAATTATGGGAATTATTAAGGGTTTGAGTCTCACTCTACATGCATGTCCAAGCCTTTCTATTGTGCACAACATCAAAATCATTGACTTACCCCATTACTTTGATATATACCTCTCCTAAGATTTGACTACAAAGGTATATGGATATCTATCCTCAGATTGGTCACACATGCTTCTCAAAACTAGATATGGGACCAAGGTGACCATCAAAGTTGAACCTATTTTGAAGAATCACATAGATCCATACACTCCTAGCTTGATGAATGTAAACTACATTTTGTTCAACCAATAGGAGAGTTCAATTCTTCATGAGAATTACACAACCATTGAAGAGGTCTTGAATGACTTAATTGATGAATGGGTACATGAGTAGTATGAGTGTGATCCATATGACAATGCAAAGGAAATAGGACTAGACACATAATACATTCTTGAGGACACCTTGTTTCCTAACCTTGTAAAGGCATAAGAAGAATTCAAAGGTATATGTCAGTTATACTTTGATGGATCTTAAAGAAAAAATGGTGTTGTGATGGTCTCCCCTCAAAAGGATAAATATTTACATGCATTTAGATTATAGTTTGGTTTCACAAACAATGTTTCCTAATATGAGGCACTAGTCTAGGGTCTCCAATTGGAACATAAGAAAGGAATCAAGATGTTGCAAGCTTTTAAAGACAATGAGTTGGTGGTAAACCAAGTCAAAATGAGGAACATGTCCAAAAATAATTTGTTAAAAGATTACAAACATAGGTCATGGGACATGATAAAAGGGTTTGATGCTTTTAATATCCATTTCATACTAAGAGAGTGGAATGATGACACTAACATGATCTCAATTGTGGGTGTGTAATATGACCTCCCATGTAGTATAAAGAATGAGCTTGAATAGCTTGTAAGACTTGTACTCAGACCAACAGTCCTTGAAAATGTAAATAATTGGTAGGTGTTTGATAGCGATGAATAAATTATCAACTTCCAACAAGATGAAGCTAAGTTTTGTACCAATAATCAACCTTGACTGCAAGCTCAATATGAAGAGTAGATCATTCAACTGAAGGGAAATAAGATACCTAGGGGGTTATTCATGTTATAAAAAATATTTAATTATGATGATCAGTTAAAAGATGAGAGGAGAAACATGACAATGAAGGAAGAAATATTTAAACCAATGGCCATCTCTAATGATAAGTTCTTGAAAGCTGGTAAGGTATGATCCCCATCTGAAGTCAAAGAATTCATTGAACTAAGCAGAATCTATGATTATATCTTCACATAGAGCTATAAAGACATCAGATATTTTGATCTATGATTATCCCAACAATTGATTAAGATATACCCTAATACCAATCCAGTTAGGTAGAAGTAGAGGACAACTAACCTAAAGCTTAAGCCCTTATTGAGGAAGGAGCTCTCAAATCTCATTGAGGCCAATATAATATTTCCTATCAAACATTACTCATGGGTAGCCAACTTGGTCTTAGTGCAAAAAAATAATGGATAGATCCACTTGTGTATATAATTTAGGGACATGAACAAAGCCTCCCTCAAAGACCACTACCCCCTTATACCAGTGGAGAAAATTATATAAATAGTCACATGCAAAAAAAGGTTTTCACTATTGAATGGTTAATCAAGCTATAATTAGGTGCTTGTGAAAGTGTGCAATCAATTCAAAACTACATTCACTACCAAGTGAGCTACCTTCACATACTAAAGGATGCCCTTCAGTTTGAAAAATGCAGGAGCTACGTTATAAAAGTCCATGGATATGGTGTTCAAGGGACTCCTCAACAACATCATCTTGGTTTACCTTGATGACATAACTATTTTTTCGAACCATGAAATAGATCATTTGGGTCACCTGGAGTAAGTATTTAAAAAATATTGAGAGTTTAGGATCTCTTTGAACCCAAAAAAATGTGTATTATTAGTGCATGAAGACAAACTTTTGGGACACATCATCTCCAAAGAGGGAATGATAATTGATCCTAAATGAGTCAAGGACATTTTATCTCTCCCTCTCCTAGGTCATAAGAAAGGTATCCAAATCTTCTTTGGAAAAATAAATTTTTTTAGAAGGTTTGTGTCAAGTTTCACAACTCTAGTCAATCCCCTCATAACAATGCTCAAGAAGAGCATTGCATGGAGCTAGACCCAATAATTCTAAAGTAATTTAAAGGCTATAAATCATGTCATTACAAAATTTCATAGGTTGATAATCCTAGATTACAATAAGGATTTCATCCTTTATGCATTTGGAAAAGCTAAAAGCTTATCATCTATTCTTGTGCAACAAGATAATAACCAACTAGAGTATCCTATCTATTTATTTAACTGAGTACTCATTGATTATGAGATGTGCTACAATTTTTTAGAGAAGCACATCCTTGTGGTAATAAAAGCACTTAATAATTTTAGGCATATTATTTCCAATAATAAAGTCCATCTTATGGTCTTGCACTTGAGTATAAATGAGTTCTTACTTAGTAAGGAAATCAGTGAGAAGAGAGTTGGATGGGTCACCAAGGTGATGGAATATGACATAGACATCTGAATCACCAAGCTGGTGTGAGGTAAAGGACTAGTAGAGGATGTGAAGAATGAAGATTTTATAGTTATTACATTGCATGAGAGTTAATCAGAAGACCAAGATTCCCCAACATATTGGAATAAGAGCACAAGGATCTTCCTTCAAATTGGTGTGTCTCCATAGGGATTGAATATAGACAAGCATAGACACATCATAAGCCATTCCTTATGTTCTTGTCAATGATGTGATTTTTAGAAGAGATATCAATGGAATCCTCTTGTGATGCATAGAGCAGAATTAAGTAAACAATATCCTAGAAGAGTTTCATGGTGGATCATTAGGAGGTCATTCTTTTCCAAAGACTAATGTAGTGAAAATCATACGAGCTAGCTATTATTGGCCAACTTTATTAAATTATGTACATGCATGGGTGTAATGATAAAAGAAGTGTGACTTCTTTATAAGAAAGTATAAATTTTTATCCCTAACCCTATGCCAAATACAAGCTAATCAACCCTTTACTCAGTGTTGCCTAAAGTTCATTGGCATGATAAATCTATCATCAAGCGTTGGATATAAATGGATCCTCATAGCAATTGACTACTTTATAAGGTAGATAGAAGCAATATCACTAAAAGAGGATAACTAGGTTTCCATTATAAGCTAATGCACTATATTTTCTTAGATCCAAGATAAACAAATGGGTGGTTAGACATATCGTCCATTTGAGTAGCTCCTCAAACTATTACCCCAAGGTAATGGTTTAGTCAAATCAACTAACAAGAACTTGGTTTACATTATCAAGGGAACCATGGAATATAATCAGTGACCCTAGCATACCAAGATAAAGACAACCCTTTGAGTAGATTGAATAATGTTGAAAAGGGTGTTATGGAATTCACCCTTCATGTTAGTCTATTAAAATAAATCAAGGTTTCCCATATCTCCCAAATTGATTTCACTAGATCTAGCTCATCAATTAGAAGTGCATGAGAGTGATCCCATGATAATAAGGTTATTCTAGCTAATGTATCTAAAAGAAATCAAAGAATAGGCCATGTGCACTATAGAGATTCAACAAACACAAACCAAGAGAACATTTGATAAAAGGGCTACTGATATAATTTTAAATGAAGGAGACTTCATACTCAAATGGGACACATATAGAGTAAAGGCTAAGAAGCATACAAGATTTGATGTTATATGGAGCGGCCAATATATTATAGTTAGATTCAAGTAAGTTAATGCATATCATCTCACAAGGTAAAATGGAGAAGTGTTGCCTCTCCCCATCAATGGGATTCACCTCAAACATTATCTATGATGATCATGAGCACCCTTGTAAAAAATAGTTTAGATGTTTTAATTTACCTAAGTGTCATGCACACATGTTATTGTTTAGAGTATTTTTTTACTCCAAGTGATCGTATACAATATATTATCTTAGTTTTATCATTCCTCTAAGTGTCATTCAATGAAATAATTTACTTTATTTGTCCTTATGGAAGGTATCTTAGTTCTTTCTAAGGTCGAGTGGGCTTATCATACCTAATCACAGTCAGGAGAAAGAAGAGTAAGGTATTTTAGGTGACTCCATACCCAATGGATTTCTTCAAGGCTACTAGATTCCTACTTAAGAGGTAAGCAACCTGAAAAGTTTACCAAAAGTGTTAAATTTACAAGTCACCCCTTTAGAAGGTGCTAAACCCATAAGTACCACACACGAGGTTGCACATTCCATAGTACTAATTTATTTAAAAACAAGTCTAAGAAAAAATGATTTGCATCCATTCCTACACCTAATAATCATCTTGGGTTCACACCTAATCTAAGTTTTAATCTACACCTATAAGGATTTCTTAATGCACATCCCATGAAAATAGTCTTCATCACATCAACATGGTTCACAAGTCAGAGCACATGGATCTCCTTGAATTTAAGTAGTGAAAGAGCGAAGTGTATAGGGAGTGGTTCCAAATCATGAAGAACAGGCTCAAGATATGTAATCTTATTACATTCTCTCATTCAAATACTTCCTCATACTCAAATGATGAATTCCCATACTAAATTTTAGAGTTCCACATTTTTGACCTTGTAAAATATAGATTATGATTGAGGATGTGCACCATCCATTTCATTGGTCAACACAAGTTAGATTAAGGTGAATACTATGAATACCATAAAAATAAAAGTAGTACAAAAGGAATTTGGTCCATTGTGCATTTCCATAATAATTCACCCTCAATGCCCTTCATGAACTTGCAGCTTCAATACATGATCTTTAGTGCACACTCCTATTCATGTAGAACTTAGTGTGTATAGTTTGATATGCACCTAGCCCCAAAAATATAGGTTTGTATGCTAATCCCTATCACACATAGGATGATGAGGTAGAACCTAAGATACAACTGTGCATTCCCACATTAATAGGCTAGTCTAGGTGGATTGATAGGTAACCACCATAGATGGGGATAGTAGTTAAACTCAATTGGATATTAAGGGGAATAAATTAGAAAATAATTAAATTTAGGGTAGCCATAAAAGTGTTAAAACATGATCACATTCCACCCTTGGATGCCTAGACATCCTTCACTCTCAGATGCACACGTGGATCCATGAGTGACCTTCTAGCTATTTCTATGATCAAATTGTCAGATCTAGGTTGAATAATCATGGATTATAGAAGTTATTGAAAATATCTTGATGATCTTAATCAAATTTTATCTTTGGAAATTTCTTCTAAATTTAATTTCTCACCTACCACCTCCAGTGGCAAATTAATCACATAGGGCCTTGCCCTGAGCTATATAAACCTTATTTTTTATTGTAAAAGGGTTGACATTTTTCTAGGCATCATAATGCTACCAAAATTGTCCTCAAAGATCCCTCTCCTAGTATAACAAAGCTTTACCCATTTGAGTTTGTAATGTTTCCTTATACCTTCAAATTAATAGGAACTAATTTAATTTTATTCATGCTCTATGTTATGTGTACATTCATGATTATTAATCTTTGTATGTAGATGTTCATACCTTTCATTATTATCCTCCCTTTTACACCTATACATAGAAATAAAATTATATATAGGTCTCATGTTGTGTATACACAAATCTACATAGACATTATTTGTGGATAATTTGTCATCCCTCCTAATGCTACACTTTGTTCCCTTACCTCCATGTGAAATACTTATGTAGTGCACCTGGTTTGAAGATATGGTAACTAGTTTTATATTTATATTATTCCATTAAGTAGGTAAGACACTCACTCTATCCTTAATGTATCACCTTTTACATTAAATAAATATCTTACCTTTTATTTCCCTTTCCACCTTTGTGGAGTTTAGCTTTAGTACTATATGTAGATTTCATTATGCTCTTTGTAGGTCTGTGCACTGGTCTTAAACCAAGTGCATATAGAATAGAAGGAATCTAGACTACTCTGGATGTTCATCCCAAGGAGTGAAAGAGTCCCACACCTTGGGGGATGATTCCATTTTTATGATGATATATTTAATCTCTCTATGGCATGCAATTCTAAGGTGCTAGGAACATAAGAGTCATGCATCAATGCACATTACAACCCTTCAAACATAGGTACATGTTTCAAGTGATAAAACTTATATTTATTCCTCTTATTAGGTATATATATATTAATTTTATGTTCAAAAAATCCATTCATATCTAGGTCCTCCTCATTTCCTTTATGATTAAATCTACGTTCACTATTTCATACCCTATTACAGGACTTCAAAATAAATCCTAGTTCTTTCTCCTTATTATTTAAATTTTGTAAATATGTTTGGATACCTAAATTATTTATGGTTTATGATTTCCATTAAATCATATAGGTTATATCCTCCACTCACCTATGAAGAATGAAAATTTTCAATATCTATAAAGCTCATGTTGTGCACCTTTAGGTTTTCATCATTAAAGATAAAAGCTAAAACGAACTCCTATTGGATTTGGGGCTATGGATTAATATCTCATCTACATTATTGGTGCATATACTAATATTTTGGTAGATAAACAAAGGTTTTTTTTTAAAATATGGACTTGGTATCTTGGTTAAATTTTTAATGATTTCCACCCATTGACACATGTGTGGGCATGCATCTTTAGCCATTGTCCTTCCCAGAGTAAGTGTAAATTAAAAAAAAAAGTGTGGTATAAAACCTATCTCATATAATTTCATTTGTTTCTCCTAGATAAATTTAATGCATCTATGAATAGCCTAAATATTAGATGCAACTCTCTTCAACACATAGTCAATTACACTAACCCATGTCTCTATAATTAGAAGATGATTCTCTAACTTATAAATAAAATATATCATATCCTTTTTAAAAATATATTGAGGTATATATTTATTTGTGGAAAACACCATTTAGATGGGCCTTACTTCATGATCCCATTGTAATCAATCAATCATGTTTACATTTAAATCACTACTAAAATATGAGGTTGACTCCTAAGGCATATTAACTTTCTTAGTTGGTTCGATATATATTTGTCAATAGCTTTATCTGATAAATATTGTTAATATTTGATCGTGTCATATATTTCATGGAATAGAAATTATACCCTATTATTTTTAATTAGGGAAATGACTATGGTTTTTAAATTTATTGAGCCCCTTAATATTTATCAATGTTTATAAGACTTTCCAAGTGAATGATAACCTTAGGGATGATTTTAATATATTTATAAATCTTTTTTAATATTTTCTAGACTATCCCATGAAACAATTTTAGGGTGACCTAATGGATACTTATCAATTTAAAAATTAGATGTTGAGTGTTCTTGGACACTATTGATAGAGGGATCACCTCTGATAACCAATATTGTCTACATTTATTGGTACTATTTTAAAATTTAAAAAAATGGATCTAAATATGGATAATGTCTATGTCTTTGAAGGGTTCTTGTATAGACTCAATTGAACCTCAATAAATGTTCCTAGGAAATAGTGGTGGCTAAGATTATAGATTGATTAGAAATATAGAGGTAAACTACACTCAAGATTAAAATACATGTGCATCATCCAAGTGTGTCAAATTATGTTAATATAGATGTTGTAAAAGTGCCAAATACCAAATTCATGTGTCTAAAGTTGCCTCATGTTTAACCTAGTACTACAAATGTTAAATTATATAGATAAAAGAATTAAATTTAGTACATATGATAATAACTCTTAGTGTTGATAGGTACAAAAAAAATGTATCATTTTATCCACATGAAATTTGAAATAAATAGGTATAGCTAAATGTCTCATTATAATAAGCAATTTAAAATATCCTAAATCAAAAAACTTGAAATTTAAAGTCTAATAAATAAATACACTTGATGGTATGAAAATTAATATGTCACTTGTTGATATTGAGTAGAGAAAACCATGGGGTGAATATGCCCCAAGGATATCTATGGGTAAACCTATAGTATTATTTTAACCCTCACATGAGATAATTTCAAAATATGGGGTATAAATACAAGTAAAATAAAATTAATATCATCAAGTATAAATCAAGTACACATCTATCTTTTACCAAGAAAAATCAACTTTCTGGCTTATAAAACTACCATATTCTTCCCTATTTCAAAACCATTCATAAGATAAATATTATTATAGTTATGAATCATTAAAAGATAATCCCATTAGTAGTATTTGTTAATTTATAAGTTAGATCATTACATGCACTCATATATAACATATTCCACAATTATTCACACATAATCCCACATAAGGGGAAGATCTACATCAGTCTAAGGACATATTAAGAATATTTATATGTATGAAAATATCACTTATAAAGGGGTATTTTAGGTCATATTAACTTTACTTGAGCCAACTAACCCTTGTTTTGTAAGGTGGCACGCCTAATTAGAAGATTTAGAGTTTTGAGATACATACTAATATTTAGAACCGGTAGATGATTTGAATAAAGAATATACAAGGTGATAGTGAACCCTAATATTTTTTGGTTTAATTTATATAGAATTACATGTACTTAATTTTAGATAAAAGCATCAAAAATGGGATAGAAGCATTGAAGCTAGTGTCTAGATTCTGATGATAATGTCTAGATGGATAGAGAGCTAATATTCAAAATCTATTGAATCATTGTGGAGAATCATTCTACCTTATTCTAATCTACTTGTGCATCAGTGAATAAGATACATTATTTATTTTTTGTGTTTAATTATTAAAATTAATTTTTTAAGCATACTTTAAATATTTAGCATATTTTCATAATTCAACACTCTATCAAAATATTATGAATCTAAATTATTTAATTAGCCTAATTTTGAAATATTTTACTTCAAGTTGATTATTATATTTCCCATAATTATTTATAAAAAATGGTTAAACATATGATGAACCTGACCTTTGAGACTTATTATGCCAATCCTAGCTTTCTCTAGGGTTTTCAACCTTCTAGAGTTTCAAATTGTAGTAGTTATTCATATTTTTATTTTATTAATTTGTATGCAACCTAGGTGTAGTGCTAGAATAGGTGGTTTACCTATTGAACATCTTGATCTTCCTCTTCTACCACCTAATATGTCTCAAGTTAATTACATATCAATTTTTTTTAATAATAAGAATGTCAATAATGATAATGAGAAAAATACTAGAAAATATTATCATATAGGATAAATTTGATCATGAAAACAATGAAATACATGAGAAAAATGAACATGAGCAAATAGATCTAGATCAAGTTAAATGCATTGAAATTTTTTGAGAGTGTATTCATGAAAATCTTAAAGATATCCAAAATATCCTCAATAATATATTGGAAACAAAAAAAAACCATTGGTGAACAACCATTTATTTTTATTGATACAAATATTGGGGATTATGGATACAATTATCAAGCATCACTTTCATTATCCCTCCCCTAAAGTACACCATTGATTCCTACATCTAGTGGGGGCATGGGATATGCCTTCAATCCTATGTTCCCCAAATACCAAATAATTATTTCTACATAATCCATGGGGATAATGAATTTTGCAACTCAATTACCAGTTTTAATTCCTACATAAACATAAGTCATATTTGCATCCCCTTTGGTGACTTATCAAATACAAAATTTTAATCCCAAAATGTCTACTATGAAAACACTTCTCTAGGTTATTAAAAATTAGGAAGATAAGGTTAAAAATATTGATCAAAATGATTTAAAATCTCTTGTTATTGATTCATAATATGTATTTCAAAAATACTCTTTCACTCAAGATATCTTTTCACCATTTTCCAATTGGTCTTGTAGCATTCAATTTCACACTTTATGATGGCAAGGGTGACCTTGAGAAGTATATTCAATCTTTCTATTCAAAATGTCTCAATTATTCTTCCAATGACAAATGATTGACCAAATTATTTTCAATAATCCTAAATTATTATGCCTTGATATGGTTTTATGATCTACCCATGAAATCAATAAAGCTATTCAAACCTCTAGTAGATCAATTTTTATCACATTTCTCCATCAACATTATTGAAAATATGTCATATGCACAAATTGCAAGGATCAAGAAAGGAACCAATGAACCCATCAATGGATATGTTTTGAGGTATAATAAAATGTTGGCCAAAATGATAAATCCAATTCCAGATAAAGAGATTCAAGATATCTTTGATAAAATTTTACTTTCCCCACTACTTTAGTCTTTTGTCTTCAAGAAGTTTAAATATTTTGATGATTTATGCTAAAATGTTCAAGATAGAGAAATTAAATGTATTGAATTGAACAAGCTTAAATATGTAAACAACACACTAACTACATAAAATACCAATTTTCATATCAACCAAACCAAGTTATAAGGTTAAACCTCTAGAGGCTAAGAAGTAAACAATAATGATGGTAAATACGGTGTCACAACAACCTTATTAGCTCATCTTATCCAATCCATTTAAGAAATAATTTACATAATTACCTGAGTCTCTATATTTTCTCCTTAATAAGTTTGTGGAGTGTCATATCGTATCTCTCCCTCCTCCCTTAGAGGTTAATATGAGTCATCTTATACCAAAGGGATATGATGTAAATAATTATTGTGACTATCACCATTGTGTTTGGAATTATACAAATAGATGCTAGAAGTTGAAGCACAAGATACAAGACATAATTTAAAATGAAACAATCACATTTGATGATTTACCAAAGGATTCAAAATCATAACCTGGTGACCATCAAAACTATAATATATTCAATAATCCATTACAATATCATTCTAAGGAAGCACCAAAAGTGATAATTACATATAATGCACATCCTCCTCCTCCACATTATGGGCACCCATTATAAGGGGTTATTATCAAACTTATATGTGACATACCTCATATGATTTAGAGGCTATATACTACATTTGAGGGTAGTGAAATCATGGATGATGACTCAAATATTCATCCATTATTATTAGAGAATTTATTGATCATCAACATATACACATTATTATGGTTGATAATGGTTATAGTGAGAATGTATGTAACATGAAATTACTCACACATTTGGTATATACACATGATGATTTATACTCTTTGACCAAGGTAATCAATACATTCCATTTGAAAGCACAAGTTTTTTGTGAGATTGATTACCCTTTACAAGTTGGTCCAACACATGTGACCACAAAATTTTTAGTTATACCAAATATGAGAGTATTTGATATGTTATTGGGATGAACTTGGATTTATAAGATCTATGAATTTCCCTCCATAATGCATATATGTATCAATTATATTCATGAACATAAGGTAATCATAGTTTTAGGGGTTTAGTATGAAGATACAATATAATAAGATAATTGTATTCCAAGATAATTAATTAAATAATATAATAAGGTTAATCATGAGTGAAAGTTTAATAAAAATGAAATATACTTTCCTAAGCAACCTATTCTCTAGAGGTCATTACATTAGATATAGATAGTGGACTCCACAGAGCATCGTCTACACCTACATAACCCAACTAGTTGTTGAAAAAAGATCAATATGTTTCAGAGAGGATAGAAAGACCCAAAATTAAATTTACACTAATAAATAAATAAAGAACTAAGATATGGGTTCCAAAAACCATTACAATTTCTATTACTACTTCCAAATCATAGTGTCCTTTGAGGCATACGCACAATACTACAAATTATTTAGTTCTAGATTTGACACATATACATGATCCTTGGCAGTATGATCAATACATGATACCCCATATTGAGCCTAGATCAAACTATGATCATTCCTTAGATGGGATCATCGGTTAGTTTTCTCATTTGAAATTTCAAATAAAATAAATAATTAATAAAATACAAAAACATTCAAATAAAATAAAAATACAAAAACATTTAGCATTCACATGTTTACTAGATTTTACATATGTGTTTATTTCATGCTATTAGATATCATATCATATCCTTTCAATAAACACATGTTTCTTAAGTACTTTAGTGTGATACAAGAAAACACTAGATCTATGACACATGCACATACAAATGTTGGACTTTTTCTCCACCCACTTGAGACACTATGTTGGGGGAAGCTACTTCAATTAATCATAATTGATATAGGTTTTTTTATTTATGATCACTTTAAATTATCACGTTGAGATTATATATTAATGATTACACATGTCTATTCTCATGTTTACATCTTACATAGTGTGAAAGATATTCTATGTTACAAGACATTTTGATAACACATTTATGTAGGGACTAGTATTATATGCTTATGCTAGTTGCATATATTTATATTTAACCCTAAAATGCAATCTAGGTGATCTTATTGTTATCCCTATATTTTATTAAAGGGTTATATATAAATGAAATGGAACAAGGATGATAATTAGATCTATATCAATCAAATTAGATGTTGAACTTAGATATAAACATACAATGAATTTATTACATTGAGTATAGGTTAAATATATAAAGTACAACTATGTTAGACATAGAAATGACAAATAAGTAATGTATATATCTTGTTATGATGATAATACATTTATGGATCTAGAATTGATAGGAATTAGGTTGGAAATACATTCTGGAATGTCATCAAATTTTGGATCTGACACTTCTAGATCTCTAGACACTAACATTAGTCTAGTATGGTTATGTTGATTATATTATCTGTGTTCTATGCAAATGTATTTTATGGAATATCTATTATAAAAGGATATGACCACAAGTCAAAATAGGTCAACCCACTATATTCCAAAAATTGATATAGGGGCTTATTATAATTTCATGGGATGTGTCATAGTCAATTTTATTTCATTTAATGTGCTTATAGCTATGTCATAGTCCAATTTAGTCTTTATGTCACTTACGGGTCATTCTAGAGTCATTTATGAAGGTGGTATAATTTTATAAGGTGTAAAAGTGTTATAAACTTACTTTCAATGTCTAATATGTCAGAACCTATCCTTATTTTTTATTACTAATTGAAAAACTTGTAGGTGTTAAGTGAAATCAAGAAAATAGTTGAAAGAAAGGGAGTTTTAGAAGTTGTACAACCTATAAAGCAGAGTGGCACATGGGAAAATCTTATGGAATTTATATTCAACTTACATAAATTTATTTTCATGCTTGATATACTTTGGAAGCATCAATAATGTTTGAAAAACATTATAATTCTCCATCACTCCACTAGGCATACAAAACTGGTCAACATGTCTTATGATGGTACGATCAATAGGAGAGGTTTCAGGTCAAAGGATCTTGGGGGTGGATATTAAACTAAGTATAATTAAATTTTATTACATAATTTTAAATATTGGTGATTTGTGCTCTATGAACCATGCTTAAGAAGTTGATTGTCTAGTTTTGCATGTTGTTTCCCACACCCTATAGGTTTTCTTCTTATATGAGCTTGTCCATGCAATAAAATTGATGAAATTGATTATATATTAGGTTTACATAATTATATAATTATTATAATCTTTGGTTTCATGTTTGAAGATGAATTGATGAGCACAACATCTCAAGTTACAAGAAAGAGCACCTTGCTATACTACAAACATGTTTTCACCATTTGCATAATTTTCATGTCATTTTAATGATTTAAGAATATGGTGATATGTTTAATTTAATATTTTCCATATATTAAAATCCATGTCTCATTCAAAATTTTATCTCAAAGGAGATGATCAATAGAGTTGCAGTCAACCTCTAACACAGTTAGACTTTCCTGCATGATTTTCATACACAATAAAATAAGTGAAATGTTTTGAGCTTTGAGCATGGTTATGGAGGTGAAATGAGAAGTCTCAAGATGTTGGACACACTCTTTAAAAATAATAATCAATCTAAGCCACTCTAATTACATTTGATAGTAGGTGACAATTAATTCTCTAATGCACACAATCTTATACCATTGAATGTGCATCTACAGGTTACCCATGGAAGGCGAAGCACATAGAATGAATAATTTTAATTATTTTAAATATTTAATGGTGGAATTAATCCATTTTAAAGTTGATATAGGGTATAATACTTGTTGAATGCTGATACACCATGTAATTATTCATGTCTTACCTTCACTGCTAAGCTTATAACATTAATGCATATCTACAAGTACCCTCAAGAAGGTCAATCATGTTGAAATAAAATAATGTCTAGTTTCAAGTTCCTTATGGTTGTAAGGATTCATTTGGAGAAGTTTAGAGGATCCAAGATGAACCATAATACCATATTCTATGCATATAACCCACATCCACATACATTACCTGTATATTAAAATGTCCACCTATAGGTTGCTCTCACAGAGACCTAAATGTGTTTTATGGAGCACTTTGACATGACTTGAGATCCTCATAAAGATTGAAAATGTTTAATAGACCATGAAAATCATGATTGAGGCCATATATTGGTAGGAAAAATTGATAAGTCACTTTAAGTGAAGAAATCTAAGTTCAGGGATCATTTTCCTTTAAAACTCCAAAACAAAGTATAAGTCACATTTGATGTTACCATATGATGAGGTAACATTATTTTTAGAGGAGTTTTAATGATCCTATCTTGGATCCATATCCTAGGGGTAATATCTTGAAAAAAGAGAGTGGGTGTTTGGTCCCAAAAGCGATGTAAAGAAGGCTCACAAATCACACAATTGTTCACTACAACTTTTTAGTGTTTACTGTAGTATTTTGAACCTTAAGGTGATCTTACACTCCAATGTTGTAGTTTAGAGATATATATCCATGGTAAGTGATCTATTGAGTTTAAAGGCATACTAATAATTCAAATAAAATAAAGGAAGTTGAGAGTACATGGTCTTGATCCATACTATCACCTATAGGTGCACCTTGCTTCCCAAAAAGGTCACCTATAATTGACTGTAGGTACATTTAGACTCATGACATATACTTTGAAAGATTAGAGGTATGAAAAGAATGAAAAATTATGTTTTAATCTGGTTTCAATAGTTTAAAAGGACCTTATATTGTGAATCATAGGTTTCAAGGGTGGTTATTTACTTATAGGACCCCTTTTGCTCTAAATTGGTCAGCGATAATCAATTGTAGCGTGTCAGTGGGTTAGAACACAATGATTTGGAGTATGGCCTAGTATAAATATGATGAGAACAAGTTTAAATAAATGTAAAATGGAATTGGGAGACTTAAATAAGGTCTTTAGTCATTTTATATAAGGTTTAACCATGTAGATTCCACCTACAAGAACCTCTTTCAAAGCAAGAAAAAATAGTCATAGTTGACTGTCAACTAGGCCAGTCAAGTGAAGGGTATGCAATGGAGTGTTTGGAAAAGTTATGAAGTGTGATATGAATAAGATCACCTTGTAAATTTGAGTATCCATATAAAGAAACCCTCATACTATGAAAATAGGGCATGGAAGGGCTCTAAAAAACAAATACAGTCAACATATAAAAACCGTACAGTCAATTAGTGTTCAAAAGATTTGTCTTAGGTTTTTTTATATTTGAAGGTGGTAATGATGAGATATAATCTTGAATATTTGTGTATAAGGTCTCTATGACCTATTAAATACTCTCATTTATTCAAATTATTAGAGATAATAGGGGGAGTTCTCTCTATTCTATCTCAGACAGAGGGCACTCCCAAAGAACTATACCCTACATGTTTAGAGGAGTCTTGATGAAAATGTGAGCTAGAGGCTAGTGAGAGTTTGAAAAAATATTTAGAGAGTTATATTAGACATGAATAAACATGATAAAATTCTCATAGGTGTTTAAGGCTAAATAGAGTGGCCCAAACTCATAGGTATGAAGATAGACCTACTAGGTATTGATTAGGCCTAATGGCTAAGGGGGTTCCAATGTGACTTCTAACATTAGAAGAACATTTAAAAGAATTATAACATGGAAATGGGGATATATAATATGTTTTATAACCATTGGTTTTTATAATAGACCATAGATAATCCATTTCTTAGCTTAAGAACATCCCAGAGTATGAATAATGAAGAAAGGAACTCGAGAAGGCAAGTTTGAGAGCTCACAACAGCATGGAGGCTTAGTATCAGAGCTCAAGGAGATAGGATATGTTATAAATGGTCCCAAACTTTCATCTTGTGGAATTTATTCACAAGTTAAATGTTAGAAATTTATAAATAATCCTTAGAGGATAAAACCCTTGATAAGTACCCAATTGATAAGATGAATAAATAGAGGCATCCAAGAGGGATATAATGGATTGTAAGATGATTGGATCTTGTAGAGGACTCTCTAGGTCTCCTCCCTATCAAATTGAGTTCTACCCTACTTATATAGATATGGTGAAAAATAGATTTTCTTGATATTTCTATGTGTTTTAAAAGTATAAAAGGGTTACAAAAGGTGAAATTCACTTTTTGAAGAAGAATGGGACTTCATATAATTCACCATACTCATTTTTTTATTTAATAAATCTCACAAGTGCCTTTGCTAACATCTTCATCTCAACCAATCTAAACTGGCATAGTGAACAAAGAATGACCACCAAGTGAGAAGGTGAAAAATATAAATGGAAGGAATTTTAAGTTATTCTTGATGAATATAGAGACATGAGGACCCTTAAAAAGTGTCTTACACTCCCTTTTATGGATTGGAATGGAAAACAGAAGACCTCTTTGGTGTCAACTATGGAGGGTGAGTGAAAGGAGTGTGATTATGACTGTAGGTAGTGATAACTCATTTCTAGAATAATTTAAGTCATTAGGGACATAAAAAAAGCATTTTGGGGATTGTTTCTAACCCCCTATTCATATATAAATTATCTCATCTATCCCTAGTCTACTGTGGAGCACTCATGGAAGGTCAAATGATGAAGGCAATTTTTAGGCAAGAAAATGAAGAATCCTATGCCACATTTAAGGAGTTTCATGCCTTTGAAGGACATTTGTAAAAGTATACCTTGTATGGTCTATCTAATTATTCATTTTATTTCAGATGTAACTCCTCCTCTCAGCTTGACAAGTGGATTTGTGACTCTTGGACTTCATTCTCTTTTCTCCTTTCTCAATTTTTATAAGTAGTAGACATTTTGGCTCTTGTAGGTTAATTCCAATCCATGTATGGTGAATCCATACAAGATTGATGTTGTAATTTGAATTTAAACAATAAATTAAATTTTATTTGAGTTCATATATCACCTTTTCAAAGTGTGTGAAGAGATGTATAATGAATAATTAAGTGATATTCATTTATCCTTGATTTTTCTCAATCCTTTCATACTTGATGCAAGTTGTTCCACTCTAGCAGGTAATATGAAGTTTTTTCAAGTGTATGAGTCTATTTTAAAGTTTAAAATTAACCTTAGTGTATATAACTTATTTATTTTTTACTTACTTTGGGTATCCCTCATGTATATCACCTACATATTGAAGTACTAATGTTAGAGCATTTTAAGACTTTAAATCTAGTATTGTAGGTATTATTTCTTAGTGAAATAAGTATGATGGTATTATGTAAATACTTATGGTGTATCAAACCCTTATATTAGTTTCATTTCATGTATATTTCTATCCCTTTTCCTACAAGCAAACAATTAGTGTAGGTGACGATCACTTCAAGGTAAATTCAGGGAGCTAGCCCTTAAACCTAGAGGTCTAATTATACTATGGGTAAACCCACATACCTATAAGTATTACCATGTTTAAAAAATATAGAGGAGGATTGAAAACCTCCTATATGGTGAAATATTTGGTGATAAAATTTTTGGCATGGCTGGTGGGACCCATTGTCCTAAAGATAACTTGTCAAGGTAAATGATGGTCTTGACAACATTAGCTACATATTGGTATTTTATTCAACATTTGGAAACTACATTCAAGGTAAATTATGGTTGTAGATAATTATTTTGTCATATATTTTCTATCAAAATTCATGGTTCTTACTACGTCATCATATACTAGAGTTCTCAATCCTATCAATCCACCTATTCATCCTGAAATTCCTCTTGAATTTCAATACCCCTAGTCTAATATACCCTTTGAAGAGTAAGAAGATTTTTCTAGCTAAGAAAGTGAAGATATTGAAGAAATCATCAATAGTAAACATGCGTTCCCTACCTTTAATACTAAAAATCTAATCCATATTGATTCTTATGATGCCATTCCACCTAATTCTACAAAGAATGTGCCCACATTCAATGGTGAAGGTCATGTCACACCTAGTGAACACATTAGGAACATCTCTAATTTTTGTAGTTTCCACAATGTCACTAAAGAAAATATTTCCACTAAACTCCTTAACATGTTCCTTAGAGGGAAATCACTTGATTGGTATAGGAATTTTCTTGGTGGATACATCACATAATGGGATGAGTTTGGAGTGTTGTTAACTTCAAGTTTTGAAGATGAAAGTGACCATACTTATCTCATACATATTCTCAATGTGATCCAAAGAGCCCCCAAAGAAATAATGCATGACTTCAATGAGAGGTTTCAAAAGACTTGGTATATATTTCCTCCTCCCATGAGACCACCTACTAGTTTCATCTTTCCTACATACTTAAGATCCATTGGTACTAATATTTCCATCATGATACAATCCATGGGTGGTTTTACTCTTCCCTAAGCATATGAACTTACCATTAGAGTTAAGAATGGCCTTATTCAAGATGGAAAGCTACCTCTTAAAGTGTCTATGCCTCCACTACCTAATATTCCTACTAATAATCCAAGTGTAGCTCAAGTTTTTAATTCCAACACTAAGCCTAGAGCTAATCCTAAGAAGGTAAAAGATGATGTTGATTAGAGGGCAGGATTCCTAGCCTTAAAAGATAAAACTAGGAAATCCAATAAGCAACAAAGTACCTATCAAAATCCGTATCCTTACAAAAAAAATATGGTCAACAATATGGGAAAGGGAGAGGCTAAGGGCAGCCTAATTTCAACAAGCCTACCAATGCATATAATCCTACTTCCACCTCTAATACAAGAGCAATGGTACCATTGCATAGTAACTTGGTACAAGGAAAATATTATAAATAAGGCTAATTCATGGTTTCCAATGATATTGGAGAGAAATATCTAGTTTCTCAAGGAGAAGTCACTCCTCTCCTATTAGTTAAAGATGAGGTTATGCAAACAAATCAAGGTTAGCATCCTCAAGGAGAAAGCTTCACCAATTTCCTAGTTGAGGACAATTTTATGAGAAATTAAGGAGATTATATTATAGAAATCACAATAACCAATAATAAGTATTTAGGAGGTGTTAATAATGTGCCTACAAGTTCATCTAATCCTAATATAAGGTAGCAAGGCATGACTACAAGCATGGCAGTCCCAAACACTCATACACTCTTCCAAATCAAAATGTGGTAAGATCTGCTCAAGGTGCTTCAATTCCTCAATTTCCAACAGCTTATTTTCCTCCAAGGACTCAATATAATGTAATAATTTATACTCTAAACATAGTATATTCATTTAAGAATGACAAGGCATCTATTTTCCTTTGGGATGTCCTTCATAAGCCTGGCCAAAAGGATCTCTTACAAAAATAGTTGTCCAATATCTCTACTAGTTTTTAATCTCCAAGAAATATTCATGGTCATGTATATCTTGAAAATTCCCCTAACAACATTATGAAACCATCTACCAAAGCTGATAAACCTCCACCTTTCTACCTCACTCTCATAGTGGGGGATAAATTACTACCCCATTGCATAGTTGATAGTAGAGCTTCTACATCAGTCATGCCCAAAGTTGTAGCTCATAATTTTGGCCTAAAGTATAAATCAAATATCAAATGAGTGATTCAAATAGATGGTACACCTACTAGGATAATAGGGTTGATAGAAAACTTGAAGGTATTATTCAATGACTATCCTAGTTTTTCCATCCTTTAAGACATTGTTGTGGTTGACCTTCCTACTCATTTTGCAATCTATCTTTCAAGAGATTTTGTAGCTAATATAGGTGGATACCTCTCAATTTAATAGTCCTTATTAGACTTTAGGACAATATATGGAACCAAGGTGACTATAAGAACTCAACCACTAGCAATATTCCATATTGAGCCTTATGTAGAGGCAAGTTCAAATTTGAATTGTGTGACCAATGAGAAAGATGAATCTAATGTGGATGATGGTGCTTCTTCCAAGATTGAGGGCATAACTGACTTGTTTCTAGATGATTATGGTGTAGATGCTTATGAGCATTATCCTTATGCATACTTTGATAAAACTAACCTTGGCACCTATATCATCCATGAGGAACCATTTGAGCAAGCTAAGGTAAGTGTTAAACATTCTTTCTCACAAGCTGCTAAGAGTAACTACTTGATCCATGCATATGATGATGATAGATTGAAGAACCTGCTTGATCACCATAGTGGGAATAATGATTTCTTTTTGCCTACTATTGATGAAGCTACCCTTGATAATGACATTTATGAAGAGGAGGATAATGACTTGTGGCTAAGTTTCAATGCCATATGTTAAGAGTTTGACTAGTTAAGTAATGTTACTTCTCCTCCTTAGAATTCTACATCTATTGTGTTTTTTAATGAATCTAACAAGTATATTTTTGAGTGTTTCATCAGTCATGAAAGTGTACATCAAATTTTTATCCAAGATATAGTGGTTATAGAGGAATCTCATGAGTCTAAGGTAGATTTTGTTATGTTTAAAGAACATCCAAAATCCTAGCCTAATGTTGAGTCATTTATAGATGTGGTGGAACATGATGTAGGTAGACTTGATGATTCCATGTATCAAACACATTCTATCATAGAAGAGAACAAATATGAGGCAACTAACATACATCCTATTCTATAGTTTGAGGAGTGTATATCAAATATGATGGAGATAAAAAGGATTGTAGCTCCAATAAAGTCTCTTAGAGAGTAATAAATAACATTCATGAAGGCTAAATATAGTCCACTTTTAGACATGAGGAGATTCAAGGATGTTAAACTTCTTGATCATATACATATTCAAGTGGTTGATGATGAACATGTTTCACATATTAGATTTCCTTCATGGAGTGAAAAATATGAAAGAGGAACCATCTTTGACCTTGGTTGCAGTATGATGAGATGTTTTTCACCTCAAGAATGAGGTTTTGTAAATAGTAGATTAGATGTATGTGTATTTATTTAGTTGTGTGTGTTGTGTTTCATAAGTGTCCTTGTGAACACATGTTTATTTACTTAGGTGTCATTTATTTGTGTTTGGTGTGGTTTCAAAGGAAAAATTAGTGTCAATTATGGATAGGTGACTTCATGGCCCAATGGATAGGATTAGGTAGTTGGTCTTGGCATAGCAAGCATACCACCCTTAGGAAATCACCAAGAATGTTGACTATTTTGACCACAAGTCAAAATAGGTCAACCCCCTATAGTCCAAAACTTGATATAGGGGTCTATTATAATGTCATAGGGTGTGTCATAGTCAATTTAATATCATTTAATGTGATTCTAACTTTGTCATAGTCCAATTTAGTCTTTGTGTCATTTTATATCACTTAGGGGTCATTTTAGAGTCATTTATGTAGGTGGAATGGTTTTACAAGGTTTCCAAGGGTTATAAAATTCATTTAAACATCCAATATGTCATAACCTATCAGTATTTATTAGTATTAACTAAAAAACTTTCAAGTGTTAATTGAAATCAAGAAAACAGTTGAAAGGGGGCTTTGGAAGCTGTATGACCTATAGAGGAGAGTCGCACATGGGAAAATCTTATGGAATGGATATTCAACTTCCATAACTTAATTTCCATGCTTGATATTATTTTGAAGCATAAAAAATGGCTAAAAATTGTTTTGATTCTCCATCGTTCCACTAGGCATATAAAACTAGTCAACATGTCTTCTGATGGTACACCCAATAGGAGAGGTTTCAAATCAAATGCTCTTGGTAGTGGATATTAAACTCAATCCACTTACATTTCATGGTAGGATTTACAATATTTGTCACTTTATCTTTATGAACCATGCTTAATAAGTTGATTAAATTAATTTTAATGGATGTGGACATCCTTCTCTCATGATTCTCATCTTTGGTTTCATTTTTGAAGATGAATTGATGAGAAAAACATCTCAAGTTCTAGGAAAGAGCACCTTGATATGATACATATAGGTTTTAACCATTTACAAAATCTTCATGTCCTTTTAGTGGTTTAAAAATATGGTGATATGTTGAATTTCATAGTTTCCATGTATTGACATCCACCTCTCATTCCAAATTTTGTCTCAAAGGAGATGATCAATAAAATTACAATCAACCTCCAACAAATTTGAGTACGTGAAATGTTTTGAGATCTAAGCATGGTCATGGAGGTTAAATGAGAAGTTTCATGTTTTTGGACACACTATTGAACAATAATAATCAAGATAATCCACTCTAATGACATGTGATAGTAAGTGATAGTTAATTCTCTAATACACTCATTCTTATACCATTGAATTTACATCTATAGGTTCCCCATGGAAGGCCAAGTACATGGAATAAATTATTTGAAATGATTTGAAGTCTTTAATGGTGGAAGGAATACATTTTAAAGTTGATAGATGGTCTAAGACTTGTTGAATGTTCATACACCATGCAATTGTTCATGTCTTACCTTCACTGCCAGGCCTGCAACATTAATGCATACTTATAGGTTCCCTCAAGAAGGTCAATCATGTTGAAAAAAAAAATTGTATTATTTTAAGTTCCTTATGGTTGAAATGGTTCATTTGGAGAAGTTGAGAAGATTCAAGATGAACCATAAGGCCATATTACATACATATAACCCACATCTACCTACACTACATGTATATTGAAATGTCCACCTACAATGGCTCTCATAGAGACCTAAGGGTGTTTTATGGAGGAGTTTGACATGACTTGATATCCTCATAAAGGTCAAAAAATTTTAAGAGACCATTATAATCATGATTGAGGCCATATATTGATATTCATACATGAGAAGTCACTTCAAGTGAAGAAATCAGAGTTTAGGGATCCTTTTCTTTAAAAACCCTAAAATAGAGCCTAAGTCACATTTGATGTTGCCATATGACGAGGTAACATGATTTTTATATGAGTTTGAATGATCATATCTTATATCCCTATGATATGGGTAATATATTATAAAAGGAGAGTGGGTTTTTTCTCCCAAAAGTGATGTAAAGAAGGCTCCCAAATCACATAATTGTTCACTACAACTTTTCAATGTTTACTATAGTATTTTGAACCTCAAGGTGATCTTAAACTCCAAGGTGGAAGTTTCAAGATATATAGAAATGGTAAGTGATATATTAAGTTAAAATTCATAATAATAATTCAAATAACATCAAGGAAGGATATTACATGGTCTTGATCCATACTATCACCTACAGGTGCACCTTGCTTCCCCAAAAGGTCACTTATAGTTGACTACTAGTACCTTTAGACTCATGACATATACTTTAGAAGATTAGAGGTATGAAAAACATGAATAATTTTGTTTGAATATGTTTAAAATAATTCAAAATTACATTAGAGTGTGAATCATAGGTTTCAAGGGTGGATATTCACTTAAAGGACCCCTTTTTGCTCCAAATTGGTCAGCTATAGTCAACTATAGCATGAAAGTGGGTTAAAACATAGTGATTTATAGTATGGCTTAGTATAAATATGATGATAAAAAGTTTAGATTAATTTAAAATGGAATTTCAATAATTAAATATGATTTTATGCATTGTATAAAAGGTCTAACCATGCAAGTTCCACCTACAAATGCCTATTTCAAAGCAAGAAAACATAGTCACAATTGACTGTCAACTAGGCCAGTCAAGTTGAGGGTATGCAATAGATAATTTAGAAAATTTATGAAGTGTGATATGAATAATATAACCTTGAAAATTATATTATACATCTAAATAAACCCTCATACTATGAAAATAGGGCATAGAAGGGTTCTCAAGAACAACTACAATCAACATACAAAAACTGTACAGTCAATAAGTGTTCAAAAGATTTGTCTTAGGTTTTGTTATATTTGAAGGTGATAATGATGATATAAAACCTTAAATATTTGTTTATAAGGTATCCATGACCTATTAAATCCTCACATGTATTAAAATTACTTAAGATAATATGGGGAGTGCCCTCTATTCTATCTCAGATAGAGGGCACTCCTAGAGAACTAAACCCTATAGGTTTAGAGGAGTCTTGATGAGAAGGTGATCTATAGGTTGATGAGACATTTAAAAAATATTTAGAGAGTTATATTAGAAATTAATAAACATCATAAAAGTCTCACAGGTATCTAAGGCCAAATAGAGTAGCCCAAACTCACAGGTATGCAGATAGACCTACTAGGTATTGATTAGGCCTAATGGCTAAGGAGGTTCCAATGTCACTTATAACATTATAAGAGATTTTAAAATAATTTTAAAATGTACATGGGGAGATTTAATGTGTGTTATAACCCTTTTTTTTCATAATAAACCATAGATAAGCCATTTTTTGGCTTAAGAACATCTTAGAGTATGCAAAATGAAGAAATGAGCTTGAGAAAACAACTTTGAGATCTCACAACAACATGGAGGCTTAGCATAGGAGATAAATGAGATAATAGATGATATATATGGTACCAAACTTAGATCTTGTGGAATTTTTTCATAGGTTGAATGTCATAACTTTATGATCAATCCTTAGAGGTTAAAACCATCTAAAACAATCTAAAACCCTTGCTAAGGACCCAATTGAGAAGATGAAGAAAGAGAGGAATATAAGAGGGATATAATGGCTTTGGATATGATTTTATCTTGAAGAGGACTCTCCAGGGCTCCTCCCTATCAATTTAAGTTCTACTCTACTTGTATGAACAAGGTGAAAAATTGATTTTTATTGATAGTTTTGTGTGTTGTGTAGGTATAGAAGAGTTCCAAAATGTGAAATTAACTTTGAGAGGAAGAATGGTACTTCATATAATTCAAAATACTAATTTATTACTTAAATAAATATCACAAGTTCCTTTGCTAACATCTTCATCTTAGCCAGTCCAAACTGGTATATTGAACAAGGAATGACCACTAAGTGAGAAGGTGAAAACTCTAAGTGGAAGGAATTTTAAGGTATACCTGATGAATATAGAGATATGAGGATCCTTTAAAAGTTTCATAAACTCCCTTGTATATATTTTATTGGAAAACTAAAGACCTCTTTGGTGTCAAGTGTGGAGGGTGAGTGAAGGAGGGTGATCATGACTGTAGGTAGTGATAACTCATGCCCAAAAGAATTTAAGTGATTAGGGAAAAAAATGAATGTTTGGGATTTTTTATAACCCCAATTAAAATTTAAATAATATCATATATCCCTAGTCTGATGTGGATCACTCATGGAAGGTCAAATGATGAAGGTAATTTATAAGCAAGCAAATGAAGAATCCTACACCACATTTGAGGAGTTCCATTCCTTTGAGGGAAATTTGTCCAAGTATACCTTGCATGGTATATCTAATTATTAATAATATTTTATATTTAACTCCTTTTCTCAGCTTGAAAAGTGGCTTTGTGACTCTTGGACTTCATTCTCTTCTTTCCTCTCTCAATTTATATAAGTAGTAGCCATTTTGGCTCTTGTAGGTTAATTTCACTCCATGTATGGTGAAGCCATAATGGATTTCTATTTTAATTTTCCTCTAAAAATTAAATTAAATATATTTTTAGTTCATATATCACCTTGTCAAAGTGTGCAAAGAGATGTATAGTGAATAGTTAAGTGATATTCATCTATCCTTGCTTTCTCTCAATCCTTTCATACTTGATACTAGTTATTCCACTCTAGAAAGTCATATGAATTATTGTAAAGTGTATGAGTCTATTTTAAAGTGTAAAATGAGCCTTATCATCTAAAAATTATTTATGTTTCAATTACCTTGGATAGACCTCATGCATATCACCTCCATATTAAAATACTAATGTTAGAGCATTCTAGGACTTTGAAGTTAGTGTTGCAGGTCTTGTTTCTTAGTGAAAGAAGTATGATGGTCTTGTGGAAATAATTATGGTGTATCACCCCATTATATTAGTTTTTTAATTTATATTTATATCCCTTTTACCACAATCAAATAGTTAGTTTAGGTGATAAGTACTTCAAGGTAAATTCATGGAGCTAGCCCTTAAACCTAGAGGTCTACTTATACTATAGGTAAACCCACATACCTAAAATTATTCCCATGTTTCCCATATATATATATATGAGGATTTAACAACCTTATTTATGGTGTAATATTTTGTGACAACATTTCTCAAGGAGTCTTTCCAATTGATCTTCTTTTTCAAGTCTTGTAGATTAAAACCAAGCTATTGAAAATGCTTCATATTTCAAGTGGATTTCATTTATGTAAGATCAATATGGTTATTACAAAAATAATCACCACCCATATATAATGTAATTGTTAAATATTATTGGTATGTATGTTTTTTGAGTTATTTTGAAACTAATTCATTTGGAGGATCCTCAAATGTAATTTCTGGTCATTGATAAGATATTGTGATTCAAGGTAAAGTAATGGTTTGTATAATGTTCAGGTCTCTAACGATAGTAAAAATAAACATTCACATCATATCCTTTGGGTAGAGGTTAAATAATATAAACCTCATAGGATAAGCGAGAGATTTAAGAATACAATCTATTATCTATGGGAGTAATTAAATTGGGGACTCAGGTAAACATGAGAACTATGTTTTTGGTACCTTAGATAAATAATATAATTAGGTTATTTACTAGTGTATCAATTTTAGACTCATATTAGGAGTGTTATGGTTTAGGATTATTTATTTTTTGGGCCATTGCATAATGTTTTAAGCAATTAAGATCTATTGGACATGTGTAAAATCATCCTTAATGACATAATTTTAAGCATGCATTTAATTTACATGGAACCACATACATTTCATGTATCCAAGGCCATCCCAATATAATGTTATATTTCAAATTATTTTTCATATCTTGGCATAAAGAGGGAAATGTATAGGGACCCATAGTTATATTCAATTTAATTTGACCAACAAGAGGGCTATGTGAATTGTCAAACCTTTTTGTGTGCATAATTATGTTTTTAATAAGGTTTGTGTTAATACCCATGGTGGTTATGAATTGTATGTTACAAATGTTTAGGCTTAATCCATTATCAACAAGAACTCTTTTGATACCTTTACTTCTATTGTCCCTTATGTGAACAAAGATAAATTTTGGTCAATAATATCTTTGGATGGTAAATATATTGGAACAAAGGTTATGAGATTGTTATTATTCTTGATATATATCATAATATTTGAAAAATAAGTGGGATCAATATTACTTGGAACTTATGTATCAATGCCTCATATAGGATATCTTTATATACATTAGATTGCTTTAGTATCTCAAGGATTAGAATTATATGTGTATTACTCAATTGGTCAATAATGTCACATCCATTATATTTTGTCTATGTGGCATTTAAAAAGGAATTTTGAAGATATATCAAGTGTTGTTTATGCTTTAAACCCATCTTATTGTAAACATCAAAATAAAAAGGAGTGTGCAGGAATGTAGATTTTGAATCCTTTATAGAATGGAATGATTTAATCAAGAATGTGATATAAAGAGGAATAAACACTATAAGGTATTGAAACATGAATTAATTTTTATATATGTCCATGACAAACATGATTAAAAATTTATATCAATCAAGGAGTATAAATATAAAAATCAAAAACCCCTAATTGACCTAGGGTTTGATGTTCAAAGATTGGGTTCACCAAATGTTTAACCCTAAAATATAATCTAGGTGATTTTATTGTTAGCCCTATATTTTATTAAAGGGGTATATAGAAATGAAATGGCACAAGGGTGATAATAAAATCTATAACATGTCAATTAGATGCTAAACTCATATATAAGCATACATTTAATTTATTATGTTGAGTATAGACTAAATATAGAAATTAAAACTATAATAGATATGGAAATGACAAATAAGTAATGTACTTAGTTTGTTATGATGATAATGTAGTTCTAGATATAGAATAGGTAGAAAACAAGATAGAAGGATATTTTGAAACAATCATTAGATTCTAGATCTAACACTTCTTGAGATTTGGACACTAATGTCATCTTGGGATGGTTGTATCAAAACTATTTTTTGTGTTCAATGTAAGTGTCCTATATGGAATATTTGTTGGAAAAATATGTGGCCACATGGATGCTTTTAGGTTTTGAATCATCTTCACTTTGATCCATTCATATCTAGGTCATGGATTTTCACTCCTTGTGAATTATAAAAACCCTAATTCACCATCTTTATAGTGACCTTGGGTAAAAATGTGTTAGTGGGCACATGGTGTTGAGTTGACCCCAAACACCCCATTATCAAAGGGTACTACCTACATAGCCAATACTCTAGAAGAGGGCCTTGAAATCATGTATTTATCCCTTATGTGTTGGCTTGTTTGTAAATCATGCAAGATGTGGAAAGCAAGTACACAAATTACCTATCTTGTAACTTGGCAAATCGGGATCTTAGGCTACTCCCTTATTACTTTAGACTTGTGGATGTGTTGTACCTATAACTGATATAAAAATAGGGAAACTTTTATAAATTAAATGCTTAATCCCTTTATATTAGTTTTCATTAAATCACTTAGGCTAACCATTATGATATGTTTCATTTTCAAAATAGATGAATTTAAGGCACTAGACACTTGTGTCAGGTCAGGAAACTAACATTGATGTTAGTGTCTATCTTGGACATTAATGCCCAAGGAGTAGGGAAGCAGGTACAAGATAAAAAATTTCATATATGGAAGATAAGTACATTATAAACATTCTAGGTAAGATAGAAGACCTAGGTCATTAACATAAGACTAGTTGGACTAAGAGATATAGGCCAATGGGCACAAGATAGAGTAGATGTGAGACTTGTAGAAGGGGTAAAGGTGTATAATTGAGAGGAACAACCAAGGTATGAATTTTATAAGTGTATAAGACTAAGGTGATATATAATCATAAAATAATGTCTAAAATTATACTTATTCATCTTGTCACATGGCTTACTTGAGTGTGATTCTTGTTTGCTACCTTTTATTGATTGTCAAACATTTAAACATGTTTCTTGTTTTTTGTCCACAAATATAATGAGTTTTGTTTATTTTGTATGTGTACATTTTAACATGTCCTCTTCTTTGAGTGTGTAATATTTAAACATTCCCCTTGTTTGTGTTCTCTTTACACATATTTTGGGTGACATTGAGTGCTCGTGTGTGTGTGCTTGATTATTTTTTGAGCTCATGATTATTAAATTTAGACATTTCCATGATCCACATCATGCATCATATGGCTTGTCATTATGAGATACTTTGAGATTTATTGATACACTTAATTTTACATGATACCATTATATGTTTCTTTACTATATGATTGATACAAATATAACATGGTTATCTTATCCTTTTGAGATAGGGTGAATATCAAAATACATGGGATATCAGTGGGGTAATGTCATAAAGAGACATGATTTCACATACACATAGTTGGGAAAATTATCAGAATTTGATACAATTTATATGATTCATATATTCACCCAAATCATAATTTTATGTATTTGGCACTAATTTTATAGATTTGAGATAGAGTGTTTCATATTTGTGATAGATATTATAGATAATAGATTAAATTTTGAAATATACTTCAACTTGAGACAAAATAGAGGTGCATATGCCATTTAAATTTACCAAATCACATTTACATATTTAGATTATGTACACATTTATGCATTGACCTTACTAAGATACACCAATTGACCTTTTATATATCTAAAATAGTTCTCCATTGAGTGGAGTGATCAAGATTCATCACACTTGATGGAATTGGCACTACTTACCTTTTTTAGGTTGAGATGGTTACACCATTTAACTTGGGAGACATTGGCTAAATTGGCTATATTATGTATGCACTTAAATTATGAGATTGAGATTCAGTCATCTCAAAGACCTTAGTAAAACTCACCCTTACACTATATTTGGGGAATGATCACCCTCTAATTATCATCTTCATATCTCCAAGGTTTAGTTTTAACCTCTCTCAAATACTTCACCAAGGAAGCATCATTACCAAAGTAAACCATCAAGGGTAACATAGTTGCATCAACACATAAGTGTACTCGTTCCTTGTTATCTTTTATTTAAATTATTAAATTTTAGGTTATATTCACTAATTAAACTATAAAATTTTCTTGGTTACATTAAATACACAAATAGTAAATTTAAATAGGGCTCAATTTAAAGCAAGGTTATTATACACACCATGATAGGATTTTTTTTCCTTTAAACTAGTAATTTCATCCTTATGCATTAATAGATGGGGGAATGTAGATTATAAATATATTTTTTATATGATAAACTAATATTATAAACTTTTAAAATATCACTCATGGTTCCACCCTTTAATTAAGGGCCTTTCCCACTATTGAAAGGCTCATGTTCACCATTTCACTATGCCTAAAAGTTTATCCTATAGTCCAAACCTTATATTATAATTAACTAGATCACCCATAGACCACGGTATAGTTAGACCCTAATTAATATCCCACTCTAGTAGTTACATATCTTCAAAAACTTTTTATCCTCCCAAAAACTACCATCTAGACTAGGAAACTAACGTCAACACTAGTGTCCCAAGTCTTATGCTAGTGTCTAAACCTTATAAAAATTCAAAATTTCAAGTCATCAAACATGTATGGGTTAACCTATAGTATTATTTTCACCACCCTTTGAGATAATTTAAAAATTTGTGGTATGAATATAATTAAAATACCATTCATTATCATCAAGTACAAATCAAGCATATATCTATATTTTATAAAGTAAAATCCCCTCTCAAGCTTACAAACTACATTATTCTTCCCTATTTTTAAATAAATCATAGGATAAATGTTATTATATGTATGAATCATTCAAATAGTAATCCATGCATAGTATTTTTCAAGTTATAAGCTAGATCACTACATGCACTCACATATTCCATAGTGCATAATTGTTCACACATAAGCCCACATAAGGGGGAGAACTGCATCGGTCTAAATCCTTCTTCAAAGTATTGGATATATAGGTAGATATAATTTATATATGGGTTTTTTATGTCATCTCTACTTCAGTTGAGCCCACTAACCTTTATTTTTAAAGGTAGAATTATCTAATTAGAGGATTTAGGGTTTTGATCTACATACTTTCCAAAACCTATGCACTGATTTAAATAGAGAATATGTAAGGTGACAGTGAACTCAAATAGGTGTAGGTGTAATTTATATAAATGGAATTATACTTCATTGTAGATAAAAATTTCAAAATTTTGAGAGAAGCATCGATGTTAGTGTCTAGGAAGCTAGAGAGCTAATATTTAGAATTTGATGAATATTATGGAGCATCATCATGCCTTCTTATAAATGTGCATTTAATAAATATACATATTCATTAGTGAATAAGCTAAGTATAATTTATTATTCATGTTTAAGTATTCAAAAAATTATTTTGCATTATACTTTCTATATTTAGTATGTTTTCATAATTTAGCACTATATCAAAATATTGTGAATTTGAACTATTTAATTGGAATGATTTTAAAATATATTTCTCTAACCTAATTAGGTTATTTCCCCATCACTCTTTTAAAAAATGGTTAAATAAACATTTAAATTTGAGGAGTGAAAATGCCTAACCTTCTCATCTTGAAAATGTAATGCTATAATTTGAGCAATGTAGTACCATCAACCACACTACTGTGAGTAAAAAGATACCCTTTTGTATAAACCCAAAATCAAGTTATAGGTAAAATGATCAATTTTTGTAAATGGATATACACCCAAATTCCTCATGCAGTACCATTATTTACCATAAATCCTTAACAAAGATAATATAAACATGTTTTCATAGACAATTTTCATGTCCTATATGATCCATTCATTCCTTAAAATGATTTAAATTTTAAAACCTATCCCAAAATATCATAGAATGTCTAAATTATTCCTAAAATGCATGTAAAAATCCTGAATTGTTCTTCAAAACAATTTGAACATGTCTTAATATACTCTATATAACCCATATGAACCATATCATTTATCCCTAAATGTGTAATTCTCTATTTTGCATGGAGTCAATATTTTAACAAGCTCATGGTATTCTACCTTTTGATATGAGGGATGAATCATTTGAATCACTCATCTCAAAAAAAAAAAATTATGCACATCAGGTGTTGTATAGAAAAAGGATAATCATGTATAAAGTACATGTATAAACCGAATAATATATGTACTCATAAAAATATTTTGATCACCTCGAGCACTTATGAAGCTATAATCCAAGGCAAATGTAGTTTTTTGTTAGTCACACATAAGATATAGCAATGATAATTATTTCAATAATATTTTTCAAATGTAGCTACATATGTCAATCAAACACATAATAATTATAATCATAATAAATGTATGGTATAAATCATGATAACACACATAATATAAATATATGTGATATAAATTATGGCACTTAACACACAATAATAATAAACTTGTTCCATAAAAAGGTATGTAATTATGTACATTCACATAATATCATAGTAAATAATCACAAAGATCATAACCAAGAATCACACAATCATAAAATACATGGTGCAACTCTAACCCAACATATGAACAATATGTCCATGACATAGATTATAGAATCATCCAACATAGTTGACTTACAATATTTTAAACATAGAATATATGTGGTGCTCTAAATTTTTTGAAAAATATAGTAATGTATAATTAGTTTAGTATCTCAATATGATAAATGGAGTGACATAAAATATATAACATGAAAGGTGTACTAAGGTTACCCCAACATGGGTATACCCCTAATGTGGAAAGGTTTCCCATAGCCATGATAAATGTCATGCATTTATATGTCCATGTATCATGTGTAGATTGTATGTCCTCCATTTAACTCATGTATACCTTGACAAACATGCACATATAAAATGGATTTGAAACTCACCATGTATAGTAAAAATGACATTAATCAACTATACACCATTAAATAAATCCATGTATAGGTGATGGTTTTGTATTTTTTAATATTTTAGTGTTTTTAAATTTTCCTTAATATATTTTATTTTCATTTTTTTAAGTATCAATATAAAAAATAAATAAATCAAATACAAATTGAAAGGCAACACATTATGTGTACTAAGTGTATTATAAAATTTATATGAAGAAGGAAATTGATATGCTTTAACTATATGGGAAATTTATGTATCAAAGTAGTATATAATAAAATTCATGATAGGTGAATTCCCTAAGTGGGAAAGAGGATTTGTAAAAAATTTAGAACATGTATAAACATAGAATATATGGGATCATGTAAGTTCAACATGTTCCATGACAAAAATAGGTATAGATAGTCAATATTGATAAATGGGCAAGTAGTATTTTGCATCAAGGTGTAACATGTGTCAAAGGATGGAATGTAAATTTAGAATACTATAGATCATGTATATGCATATGTAATTTTAGGATATATAACATAAATATCCAAATCAAGACAAGAAATAAAAAGTCAAGGTCCATTGAGACAAATAATAATATCAATAATAGGGGTATATAAAAATGATCAAATCAAAAGTGCATGTACACGTCCACATAGAAGGATGGATAAATAGATTTATAAAACTAGAAGAGGGTGATAAATAAATAAAGCAATAAGAAGCTATGTTCAATAAACTATGTCAAAGATAACCTAAAAACCCATCAATTGAATTCTCAAGTGGAGGTCCTTTATCAATTAGTTCAAATTTCACATGGTGAGGTGTACCATGTATATCATTATCAAATTCCTAAAATTAGTCACAAGGTTTATAATATTCATAATCATCAGTATGATCAATATGAACATACAATTAATACATAGCTATAGCATTCAAAGTAACATGTGGGCATCATTTTAATGAACTTTCTTCATAATTAAATCAATAAATCATAATATAACTAAAATATAACTAAAATATAATCCACTTCAAGGGGGAAACCTTCACAATCTCTTAATAAGAATATAATTGAAAAATATGATTTTTTGAGTGATCCACACTCATAAATACATATAATTAATAGGGAGAGTCACACCCATCCATCCCACCCTTACATCTTAAGAATTCAACCTAAAGCAATAATTAACTAATGAATGCAATTACCAATGAGAGTGTGCCATAGGTCTATCTACACATATCCCGATATATCATATAGGTTAAGGGATTAACATGCACCCCACTTTAAAAACTATTTTCCTCAACATTTAAAAACTTTTGAGGTTGTTGCAGAAAGGTGGTATCCTCCCATGTGGCATCCTCATGAGGAATATTTTTCCATTCGATAAAATACTTTGTAATCTCTCTAGTTTGTAGCCTTTTAGTGCATATCTTGAAGATCTACTTAGGTTCAATAATTAATCTTACTTCCTCACCTGGTTTAGGTAACTTAGCTTATGTATAGATGGTATGTCCAATTACCTTATTTAAGAAAGAAACATGAAATGATAGATGAATACGAGTAGAATGGGACAACTCCAACTTATATGTGATATTGCCAATATTTTTTAGGATCTAATGAGGACCATAATATTAGGAGAGAGTTTGTTATCCTTTTTCTAGGAAAAATTTCTTATATGGTTGAATATGGAAAAATACCCAATCACCATATTCAAAATTCCTTTCACTATGGTATTGATCTTCTTGTTGCTTCATGTAATTTTATGCCATGGATAATTTCTCTCACAACTAGTGAGTACTTCTTGTTGGTGGTGAATGTGTTATTACACACATTGATCATTGGTCTAGATATATAAGTATGAGGTGATGGAAGTGGTTTGGTACCCACAGAGTGACAAAAATTGAGTCATTTTATAAGAGACATGGAATGAAATCTTATACCACCATTCATCTAGTGGTAGCCAATGAACCCATTTTTCTTTTTTATTTGATGTAAAAAAACAAAGATAAGCCTCTAAGTATTTTTTAACCACCTCATTTTACCCATCCTATTGAGGATGATAGTATGAAATATGATCCAATTGAGTATCCAAACATGAAAATAAATTAGTTCAAAAATTATTGGTAAAAATTAGATCATGATCACTCACTATGATTTTGGGGTACCATGTAGTTTTTTAACTATATGCAGAAAATAAATAGCTATTATATTGGATATAAATTAATGTGATAAGGGAAAAAATGGGCATATTTTATGAGTCTATATTCTAATAAAATTATTATATTTTTACCATTTGACATAGGTAATCCAGTTATTAAATCCATAGATAGCTTCACCCATTATTAGATTAGAATTGATAAAGGTTGGAGAAGACTTAGCATATTAATCATTTCCCCTTATTTTGTTGGCACACTAGGAATTAAACCATAATTTTTATACATCTCCCTTGAGTACTTCAAAAAATAAATCCTTCTTTACTTGATAAATTTTCAAAAATCCATAATGCCATCCTATTAGAGATGCATGAAGCTCTAAGTATCTTGTGCTTGAGGAAAGACTTATTACATGGGTATTCCTAATATTTATACCATAATACGTTCCATTTACACTCAATTTTTTATAAGGAGCTAGAATTGATTTGGATATTTTGAATCAAAGTGTGTGTATCAAGTCATTTTCCCATTTAGATTGTGCTTTTTCCACCCAATTAGCCTATCAAATGGTCATAACACATAATAATGCCTCTATGGATTCATCCTTCTTGGATAGTACATTAACGACCACATTATATATATATATATATATATATATATATATATATATATATATATATATATATATATATATATATATATATATATATATAGTCTTATTTAAAATACATATCCCAAATTTTATTCAACCATTTTTTTAATTCTTTAGATGATAATCTCTATTCCAAAAAATATTTGAGACTATCATGATCAATCTTTACCTTAAAGGGTCTACCCATTAGATAAGGTCTCCATTATTTGACTGCATGAAGTACATCCATCATCTCATTGTCTTATATTGGCTTTCACATATTCTTATCCTTGAGTTGATGGTGCTCAATTTAAATTGGTCTTACCTCCTATATGAGTACTACCCCAATTATATATCTTAATTCATCACATTCAATAATGAAATTCTTTGAAAAATATATGTTAGCTAAAATTAGAATAGTGCACATGGTCTCTTTCAGCTTCTCAAATGTCATGGTCGCCTTTTTATTCTAGTGTAAAGAATCCTTTAACAATACTGTAAGTGGGGTTGTTAGGCTACCACAACTTTTCAAAAAATGGTAATTGTAACTTGTTAACTCCAAAAAACCTTAGAGATTTTTGAAATTTTTGGAATCTACCAATCAATCATAGCTTTGATCTTTTGAGGGTCTACCTTGACTCCTTTATGTGAAATAATATGACCTATTTATTACACCTATTTTAATCCAAAATAAAACTTAGAAGGTTTTTCATAAAATTCATGATTTTCTATAATGATCAGTACCTTGTTCACATGTTGCAAGTGTTCTTCCCAAGTCTTACTTTATATGAGGATGTCATTAAAAAAAACCAGCATAAATTTCCATAAAAACAACCTAAAAATAGTGTTCATAAGACCCTAAAATTTTGATGGTGCATTGGTGAGACCAAAAGGCATTACCAAAAATTCATAATGGCCTTCATGAGTTCTAAAAGTTATCTTATGGATATACTTATCTTTGATCTAAATATGATGGTAACCTAAATGAAGATATAATTTTGTAAAGTAGACAATACCATATAACTCATTCAACAAATCATCAATTACTAGGATAGGTAACTTATCTATTATGGTACAATTATTGGTTTTTTTATAATATGGGCATATCCTCCAAGTATCATCCTTATTATAGACCATGACCACTGATGATGAGTAGGCACTCTCACTATGTCTAATGGTATCGACATCTAATATCTCCCTACCATATTTTTGATTTCACTCTTTTGTGCATATGGTTATCTATATGGACAAATGTTTAGTGGTTAACTATTAGGGAGAAGTTGAAAGGAATGATCATGATATGTACTTGGTGGTAATCCTTTAGGCATTACTTTAAAAATGATTGAGTGGTCATCAATAATCCTTTAGATATAAGGATGTGTAGATATATCTTTGATGGTTGAAATTTTATGGAGCATAACCTTACAATAAATCTTTCACCCCCTTTTTGAATAATCTTCTACATTTGATAAGAATTAAATAACTATGGATATTTTTCTCATAGTCCCCATAGTTCTTAGGTCCTTCCTTAAAAATGAAAGTGCATGAAGAGCTCATAGAAATTCATCTTGATTGTGCCCAAGGTTTTGATCCATTAGACTCATAACACAATATCCTCTCTACCCATGGGAATTTAAAACATATGGGAATCAATATTGTAGTCTCCTATTACCAATTTGATACTATGGCATGTACTATACTAATTGATTGTGCCCCCATATATAATCATGAATTGAAATTTTAGGTTGGGTGAATAAAATAATTTATGCACACTACTAAATTATTGTTTATTAAATTATGTGTACTCTTGAATTTAATCAACATTGTCACCTTCTATTTATTTAAGTAACCCACAAATTTGAGGGTTTTTAAAGTATTAATACTATAAAGTGCATGGCATTAAATAGTGGGTTGGGACTCTTCTAAATCTGATTCAGAAACTTCTTCCTCTTCACTAGATTTTGTGTCATCATCTTCTTCATAATTAGACCGTTAAATGTATAATAATTTATTCTTAGAATACTTATGTATTTTTATCCATTTTCTATCAAAATTGAAACATAATCATTTTTCTCATTTCTCTTCAACTTGGTGAGGAGTCAATCTTGTAGGCCGAGGGAAGGTTTGCACTGTCTCTAAATTCTCTTTGTTAGTAGTGAAATCCATTCATTTGACTAGATATATTTCCTTTGTCTAGTAATAAAATTCCATGGATTCAGATATAGTGCTTAGATTAAACATGTAAGCATCTAGTTGGATTATAATCTTGAGACCACCCAAGAATAAATCATTCATGTTGTCATCTAAGATGCCATCCACCCTTAGTGACAAGTTATAGAATTATAGAATATAATCTTTGATTGATCCTATTTATCATAGCTTTTTTAATTGGCTAAAATAGTTCTCTATTAAACTATGGTGGTAGTGCATCTGTAGCTCATTTGTGAACATTGACCAAGTAACAATAAGACCCTTATTTTTATTTTGAGTGTAAATCCATATATACCAAATAAACTACTATGGATCTAAATAAAATGACGTCATTACCACATTTTTTCCACCATAGATCTAATATACATAAAAAAATATCCATTTGGTTGATCCAAGTGAGTGGATCCTTCCCATAAAACATTTTCATTTCTAATTTTAGAGTAAGGTTCCTTAAATGTGGTGTATTTGGATCTAGATTAGGTTGTCTAGAAGATCCACCATGGTTGTGTTGAGTAGTATTGATGTGTGGATGGTTTTTTTAATGTTGACGAACATACAAATTTGGAATGAATTTTTGTATAAATTCATCCAAACATTGATTGATTTGATCTACTTTACTTGTCATCTCAAACTATAGGCCATGCAGATTATACTCAATTTGGCCCACCTTGTGATCCACCAAGGAAAACTCTGGAGAAAAAGAGCCATCATTTTATGTTTCTAAATCCATATCCTCTTTTCTATGAGTTTTACATGGAGTTTTAGAATTCTTTATTTTACACCTAGTTTGTGATCTTCCCATAACAATACTAGACAATCCCAATCATAATTTTCACCTTTGACACAAATTTGATCAAGTGATTTTGATATTATTTCAGCATTAAATAATAAAATACAAATAATTTAGCTAATATATATTTCTTAAATATTTACATAAAAGTAATGAACTATGAAAAAATCCTTAAATTTTAGATTATAGAGTGATTTTATGAAAAATAGTAAAAATGTGATAACTCATTTAAAAATGATCTTCAAATCTTGAAATATTTATTGTGGATGCCTTATATGATTCTCCAACTCTAGTAAATAAATTGCATAAAAATTAAAAATGGTTTGAAATATATAATGGAAACAAAATTATTTTCCAAAATCGATTCTCTAATACCACTTGTAATGAACTTTCTTCACAATTAAAGCAGTAAATCATAATATAACTAAAATATAACATAATACACGATAAGATAATTTGAGGGGGAAACCTCCACAATTTCTTAATAAGATTATAATTCATGAATATGATATTTTTAGTGGGACACACTCATACCTATATATAAAATAATGGAGATATTCACACACATTCATCCTACCCTTACATCTTCAGAAGTCATCCTAAAGCAATATTTAACTAATAAATGCAATTAAATATTAAGAGTGTGCCATAGGATAACCCACACATATCCCTATGGATCATAGAGGTTAAGGTATTAATATTTATTGTATGTCACAAGAATGCAACAGTGTTTATTTTGAAAAATGCTCACAAGGATGGTGTATGACTACCATAGGATGTAATGGGCTAACTAATGTAAGTGGAAAATGGAAATCAATTTCTAGAGAATAAAATAATATTTAAGGGAATTTCATCATTTATATATATGGATTAAAATAAAAAAAATTGTGTTTATATACATATTCAATTAGTTTTTTAAGTTTCACCCCTATGGGATCTATATTTTTGACTAAATATCATATATATTTCAAATTCTCATTAGCTATACCTTATTTTATGTTTCATTCTTCTTGTAATTTAGTCATGCTATATTTGTCTTTAATGGGTCATTATTTCAATAAATTTCCATCTTGAATTGATATTTAAACATGCCTATGAATCTATATTTTTGGTTGCATTATAATTTGGATCATTATCTAATTGATTATGTACCATAGAGTATTCATGTTTATCTTATCTTACATGACATCATTTATATAATTATTAGAGTCTTGAAGGGGTGCCTTTCCTTTAAATTTATCAAGATGAGGTTGAGTAATAATGAGACATTGAAGGTTTTTAATAATTTAATTGATTAAAAATCATTTTTATTTCACTCTAAAATTGAAGTTATGTATCAAAAAATTGATCCAGAATTACTAGTTGTGTTGTGAGTGAAATTGTTGACCAAAAGTGTACTGAATAGCTTCAAACATGAAAAGATATGATTTATGGTCTAAATTAATGTAATAATACAATTATATCAGAGATTAAACATATAATAATATTCTAAATTCAAATTAATTCACAACATAACCTTTGTGTGCAATTCTTATTAATAAAAAAAGCTAAAATAAACTTATTACAAGGTAACTTGCATTGTAAGTTAAGACTAAAATTATAAAATATAATATAATATTACTATACCTTTAATTGGACTTAAACTCAACTTAAAATAGGTTAAATAAATTTAATTTGACTTACTATAAATATTTGAACATCATGTAAGAAGCTTATTTAATAGTAAAGTCAAACATGTAACTAAAAAGTCATCCTAGTCAATTAACTAAGCTAATTAAATAAATTAACTTTAATTTAAGTTATATAATCAATAAACCATGTTATTACTCTTTGGTAATGAGTGGATAATTATTTAGACTCAACTAAGTACTCAAATAGTGAATTAGAGTATACAGAAGTGAATTACAGTGAACTAGAAGTTCCAACTAACCTTTTAGGAAATAATTGGAAACTATCCCAAAGTGAACAAAAAATTAATTAAGGTCATAGATAAATTAAATAAATTTAAAAAACACCTAAAAACTCCAAATATAATAATTCTAAAAATAGAACTCAAGTGCCCATATTGGCATCATACTCAACAGACTTCATAGTTTATCAATACTCAAATATTTGAATTATATTTATATTCCCCTAATGCAACATGTGTAAATTTTATATAAAATGAGTATTTGTACATGTTTATGGGGATATTATTAACATTTTCATCATATTTTTCATCTTATATATTCACTAAGTCTACTATTTTACAATTAATTAATTACTAAACATATAGTACTTCTTCCTTTTGCATTTCTTAATACATGTGTCCTATCACATATTGCTAAACTAAGAGGGTTGGTGGAAAAAATAATTTATTTTTATTAGTATTTTAGTTTTATCATATATATATATATATATATATATATATATATATATATATATATATATATATATATATATATATATATATATATATATATATATATATATAACTTGTAATGTCATGGATGTTTGAGTATTGTTTGATTTTTTTTGGTTGGTTCCACTACTTTGAAATGTTTTAAAGTATATTTTTTGTAGGACATGTATACAAACATCCATCATCTAAAAAAAAATTAAGAATATATGTAGGGTGAATAGGACATAATCCATAGTTTAAATCCAAGGTATATTAAGTAAGAGATTATAATTTAGGTGGATTTTAATCACTTGAAATGTAGTGGGTAATGTTTTAGGCCCATTAATTACATCAAATCTAATTGTTCCCCATGCTTGAAGGGGTATGTTTAAAAAACCTTGATTCTCATATTTTATTTATTGATAAAATTAGAATTGATATTGAGTGTTTGGAGAAACATGATGTTTAAAAGTTTCAACCTTGACCCATTATCTACAATTACCCACTTAACTATATAGTGGGATATTTTAGCCTATAACTTATTGGGTGGGCAAATATTTTTTCTCAAATGAAATTATATCTTCAATTTACTTTAATATATTTATAATATATGAAAAATAAGTAGGTTTTATATTTATTGGAAAATTTACATCATACAATGTTGTATAAATAATGTATTTATAGATAGTTTATTTCTTTAGCAATTTGAGCATAGATAGATTTGCGTGAGCATTCTAAAATTTATCTATGACATCATAGTATCTAGTTGTAATGGTTATAGCTTTAGGTTATGGAGGGACATTAATAGTTATATTTTTATATTCCCCAATTTTCACTAAAATATTTATATTCTACCTCTACGTGTTGTAATAGCAATAACCTATATGTCTAATATAAGCCTAGGTCATATAATAGGTGAAAGATGATGGTTTTTTAACTTATTTTGGATTTATAGATACAAAAAACCTAAAAAAATTTGGTGAACCCAACCATTATTTCAAATATGAAAATCCCTGTCTTCCCTTAGGATTTCATCCTTCTTAAGGTTTTTTATTTTTACGTTAGATTGTCATATCTAAATTTTTATTTCCCATTTTCCTCTATGAAAATCTAAAGTTTTCCTCTTTGGATCTTGAGTTTCAATATTATTCTACTATTAGGTATTCCTGTATTAGTTTTTGGCCTATCCTTAGACATCTTCGGCTCGTATCTAATTCTAAACAATTCTATTTTCTAAATTATCAAACATTTGTATTATTTGTATTGATTAGATAAAAACTTATTTTTGTTCTCCAAAATTATGTATGGATTTTTTGGAACTAGGGTTTTTCTATTACTAGTATTTTTTTTCTAATGGGTGAAGGATATTTTTTTATTGAAAAAAATATGGGTTTCATTTATATATTGATATTTATCAAAAATTTATTATTTTTTCATAAAATATGGATGGGTTCCTTGGGGTTTTTATTTATTTATGTGGGAATTGTCTCACATGCTTTCATGTGTGACTCATTTTGTCCCTCATCAATATGTTGATAACTACTATCTATCTCCTATTAACTGACCAAGGAATATAATAGATATGGAGGTCCATGATATCACAATCCCAAGAGGTAGGGTACATCCTCCATTAAAATTTTGTATTAATATCATATTATAAGTTCTAATGTTTGTGATGCTAGAGCTAAATATTCCCAACCTATGAGTAACACTTTATTCCATCCATGATCAAATTATTACTATGATGCATTTCATAAATATGTTAAATAAATAAATTCATGCTTTATGTGTAAATGTCACATCACTTGAAGATAAGTTTTTACATGTCAAAAATCTATAACATGTTGAATTTAATTACATAGTTGATTCTTCATCCAAAATTAGGTATCTCAAAAGACTTCATATCAAGTGTGGTTTAATAAACAAGATACATATATGACTAATGGATCAATCACTTTCATAATCTTATTGAATATCCAAGTGAAACTCTTCAAGCTATGCTTCAAAACAAGTTGATCACATTACCTCCCATGTGTCCTATAAAGAGATCCAACTATTATTTTTCTTATCATACAATTATTAGACATCATAAAATTAGTGTTTCAATTTAAAATATATAATATATAATCTTATTGATAGGGGTTACCTTCCATTAGATACATATTTTAAAGAACCACTGGACTCAAGCACATATTCTATAATTGAGCAACCCACTAAAGTTATTTTGTCTCGAAAGTTTTAATTATCAAAAGAAGAGATACATATAAAATCTTTCAATTACAAATAGGTATCTAAAAGGAAAATATTCCTAAGAAATAGGTACCTAAGAAGGAAATTCATAAATAGATGCATCACGAAGATACTAAAAATGATTATTCATTTCCAAAGCTTTTTATTTTCAACCCTCACATAGATGGTAAGCAATGCATCAATGTCATGATTACTAGCTATCTTAAAATCAATGTATGTAGCATGACACTTCATAAATATCTTGTATATAATATTTAACACTTTAATATGCCTAACTCATCCAAATTATGCATTAGGACTATTAATATTAAATTAGCTCTAGATTTGAAATCATGTTCTGTTATATTCCATGTTATCCCTAATTTGGCTCAATCTAATGTTGTGATAAGAGGATTATAGATAAGGTCAATTAGGGAACACTTGAAAAAAATAATGATTAAATTACATATGAGGTTTAAGGTAACACTATTTATATTTTAATATATGGAACATCTTCAGATCAAGAAAAGAGAGTGAAAACTATTTCTCTAGATAGCATTTAAGTGGTGATATTTAGTTCTTCTATGATCACAAATAATGGGAATGATACTAATATATAATATTATTGGAATTACATGTCTAAATTTTGGGTGGGAACTAATTTTTACATATATGATACTAGCTAGACCTATATGTGCTCATCCCATTGATGGGATCATTTTTTAGCATGAAAAAAACTCAAATTTGAAAATACCAAAAAAAAAAAAAAAAATCAAAATATACAAAACTAAATAATTAGGACCTATGCATGGCATTATTTTCTATCTATTTTTTATTATTGGTAAAATGTGGGGTTAAATGAGGGCCCCAATACAATAAAAAAGTAGAGTGGCCTAAATTTTCATATAGAAACATTTAAGTTTGATCAAAAAAATATTGAAAACAATGACTAAATAACAAATAAAGAGAAATCAAATTAAAAAAAGGATACACACTAATTAGATATCCCTTCCAAGGTAAATTCATAGATTTGAGACATATTTTTCTATAACTATTGTAGATTTTCAATCCCTAATGGTTCAACATCCTTATCCTTCCCTTTACCACCACCTTTGATCTTATTCACTTGTTTGGTCAAGATCCCATCTTCCATCATATTTTTCACTAGAAAATTCAAGCCAATAACCATGTTGATGTAGTTCTCTATAACATTCTTACTGAATTGAACCAAAATCTCAATATTTAACTAAATGTCTTTGTTCTCCTTTTTTAGTACAGAACACTTATCCTAAAACACTTTTGAATCCATAGCCTTTTCCTTCCATTATTGATCTTTAAGATATAAATTACCACTCTAAGCCTTAAATAATTTAAATCCATTCTTAAAATACTTTGTCTTTCATGTAAGCATTCCTTTGTGTATCTTTAAATCCTCTAGGATTGAATTCATTTTAGCATGCTCTGACATATCCTCTTCAAAATCATCATATTATTTTAATTTCTTCTTCCCTTTACCACCCCTATCCAATCCATATTTATAATTAGCCATAGATGCCTTCCTTTTCAATAAACACAATCCTCTTGAAACCTCATCCATTTTCTCCATTGAGGACTCAGATCTAATCTTTGATTTTCCCTCAGCTTCTTCAACTGCATTCTTAACACTAAATCAATTAGGATTTTGGAAGCCAAAATATTAGAAGACGTCCATTTTTATCCACCTTAACAACACCTTTTTATTTAAAATAACCTTATTTACTGTATTAATCAAATAGTTACTATAATTAGGCCCCACAATAACTAACTTGACATACTTATAAAGCAAGAAAATAACAACCCAATGTAGGGGAAATTCTCATTTCCCCATTTTCACATCCACAATGGTGTTTTCCATAGATAATAATGTATAAAAATGGAAGTTGATTGGAATATGGTTCTTAAATTAATTTAGAAAGACCAAATGGCACATGTGAATTACCTTATATCTTCCTTCAAGTGTGATGAACTTCATCACTTATTTTTCCACCTCATCATACAGATGTGGAAGTGCCTCTCTCAAGAAACCCCCTTGGAAAAAATGAGATCCTCTCCTCCTTTAATAAATTTATCCTTCTCCTCTACCAAAATTCTATTAGTCTTATACAATTAAAGACCATCCATTTTCATCCTAGTAACATGCATAATGATTTCTTCAAAACTACAATACTGGTGCCTATCATTTCAATAATGTGACTTTTCCAACACTTAGAAAATTCCATAAAGATATCCTATAAACACAATAAAATAACCCTCATTAATACAAGGTGTCTAAAAGCTCCACCTTATTATTTAAAGTGCCTGCACAAGTTGGCTCTACACAACACATATCCCCTCCCATTTTTTCAACAATAACAACAATATTAGAGATCTAAAATTTCACCTATAAATTCATCTAATTTTTGGATGAGAAAAGAGAAGCTACCATATTAATTAATTCCTTTCCAAAATTGAAACTTAATCTGTGTCAAGCTATAAATCTAATCATAAAATAATTTGGGTTCCTTATTTTCATATCATAATTAATATCATTATGTTTTATGGCATAATGATTAAATAGAATGGTTATCTCATCACCCTCTGTATTAATAAATAACTTGATAATCAAACACACAAAAAAAATTATGAAGTTATAATAATAAGCATATTATACCTAAGCTCATTAAAATGGATGCCCCTTATATTACTTGAAAACTTCTCTTTGAGTCCCATGCAAAATTTCAATAGGTAGATCTTCTTTCCTAGTCCAAGTAATGAAACTTTGATATAACACCCATAGATTATCACAAACATCATCAAATTGGTTTCATTAATTATAGATATGTTTAATAATCACATCAAAGGATTTTAAAATTAATAAATCTTCTTCCATCAAATGTTTTATTAACCAGTTGGCCACAAATTTATTCCATCACAACTTATTCCTTTTTGGCTACTTGATTAATTTATGTTATTAATTATATATACATTTTAGATTACATATCTAGTTTATATGAACATGATTTTCATAGTATACATGAGGAGGATGAAATACATACATGATATATATGTGACATAGACATATATATATGGGACACACATAGAGGCTACCTTTTTATATTGGGCATGCCTACACTAGGAGAATCTTGGTAAACTATACAGGTTATATCTTTATATTACAATTAAATTGATAATATTGAGATACTTAGAATTATTATTCATAACAAGATCTTATTTATAATCTCTAGAGTGTTAAATGTTATGCATAGTATACTTTATGATGTGAAATGATGACATGGATTAATTGTGTAGACTGGCTTTATTTTTAATATCTGTGTGTAATGATGATGATTGTTATATGATGTGATCCTTGATTGTGTATTATTATGTCATGATTTTTTTTCTTGACATTAAATGATACTTTTTACATACATTATGTGTTACATTGCATGCTTTATGACTAACTATTGATGATTGTTACCATTAATGTGTGTGACATTGAGTTCTATATTAGATGTTTCTATTAGTGCATTAAATGTGTGTTATCATTTCTTACATCAATTACGTTGAGTATCATATATTCCATCTCATGTCCATGATGTCTATGTCACATATGTGTTGAAACATGTCTTTATTGCTTATGTGTATCAATATCATGACATTGTGTGTATATCTACATCACTTTTGAGCTTGTGGTTCTATGATTAATATTAAGCATTATCATACTTTTGTGTGATTTCATGATTCATATCATGAATACTATATTGGATTATTATTGAGTTATTATATATTTGATGATATTTACTATGACTTACATTGTGTGCTTAGTCTAGACATATAAATTTAGTATTACGCACATGACAATGTTAGTTTTGACTAAGCCTTAATATAATTGACTTGTGCATACATAGATTAGTCTTTATCACATTATCTATTATCCATTCACTTATCTATGGTTCTGACCTTTCTAAATTGTCATTATCCATACACAAATTTTCCCTAGTCTCTACCTAAACATCTTATCATCTTACATAGACAATTATTTGATCCCAAATATATGTTTCCTATCTTTGGGATGGTTCTTGTTGACCAATTTTTGACCCAAGTCAAAAATGGTCAACCCCTATAGGTTAAAAATTTCATAAAGTTATTAAAAATTATATATGGTCTTGTAATGTCTTGTAATGACTTCAAAATAGTCTCTATGTGGTCACATTATTCATTGATTAGCATTGTTTGAGGTTTGGTCTCATATGTGCTTATATAGTCCTAGAGATCAATTATGAGTCATGTTGTTGTAAAGTGTGTCCAAAGGTTTAGAATGGTAATGATTCATTATAAAAAGTTTTTAATGTGTCTTAAAGGTCATATTATCATGCATTAACCTCTTATAATGTTGATATGCACCACAAAGTCATTGTGGTCACCTTTTTATCTAATTTGGAGGAGCTATAAGTACAAATCTCAAAGAATTTTTTTTTCAAGAATTTTTAGAGCATACCTGATGTCAAATAAGGGTCAAAGAATGGTTAGACCCTGAAAAAATTACAATTCATCACCTAAAATGAGAAAAATACTCCTTTATAAGAAAATTTGGGCACTTGTATAGCCTTGAAAGATCAACTTATAGGTGAAAATGGTTTTAGAGAATATATTAGGATTCCAAATGTCATATTAAATATTAAGATAAATTTTTATTTCCAACAAATGTAGATAACTCTGTCTCTCTTCCATTGCTACCTTCATAAGCTTAGAAAGGAAAAAACAAATGCATGATACGGCTAGGAGAGAGAAAGTTAGAAGATAAAAATTTGGGAAATTTTAGGGGTCCTAATGAGATTAAATTTAGTGGATTTTTTTTTTAAATTCATGGCCCCTCCTTTATGAATAATCATTAAGAGTGACAGCAGGTCATTATGCCTTGGCCATTCAAGTAGGGTCTAGTTTTGCTCTTGTTTATTCATTTTATAATTTAATGGAGGAGAATGTTTTTTTGAGATGTTTTCAAAGAAAAAATGAATCCTTTAAATGATAGTTTCATACAAAAATTCAATCTCATTAGGTGTCTTCATCAAAGGAATAAGTGCCTCAAACATGTGAAACATATCACCCCATTTACAGGGGTTTTTGGTTGGTTTGAAGTGTTGTTACCTTTATAGGGTTTTAATTGCTTCATCATTCATTTAAATTATCCTCAATATCCCGTGATTCATTTTTTATCTCTAAATAAGTATCTCTTTGTAAATATACTTTCAAGAGACATCATGTTTTGCACTCTTTAGAAGCATGATCTATCATAAACGGTTTTCTATAGGTCTAAATGCTATATTTGGTCCAAGTGGAAATGATAATAAAATATATGTATAATAAAACATTATGGAACATTAGTTTAATCTCAAGTTAAGGATAATGAAGCTAAATTCACTCTCCAATAAGGATGTAGACAAATTTCATCCACCCACATGTTTGTAGACCTGTAGGTGGATATCCATAGACCCAGGTTTCATTTTGATAGTATTTTGGCATTGGAGAGATGAGAATAAACTCAAATATACTTATTGAACATTTATTGACTCCATTTAATATCAAAAATAAACATTAATGAGTGAAAAAACATCAACTTCCATGTATATACCATACATATGAACTAACTATATGCAAAAGCCTATACGCACAAAAGAACAAATTTTGAGATGATATAATGTTTGGCCAGAAGTATATAATATTATTTATAGGTTTATAGTGAAATTTAAAAATATTTTATAGTTTAAATGTGTTAAAATACTAGAGATACTCCTTCCTAACAGTATAAACAAGAAGGAAAAGAGAACTACATGTTATAGGCTTGTAGGCCCTCTTTTTGGACAAAGGACAATTGTCTTGAGAGGAAAGTAGATGTGAAAACATGACTCATTATATGTATGAATGAGAAAAATCATAGATAAATATACACCTAATTTATTTTATATCCAAAAATATTTGAGATGATTTGGCCTATAATCCTAATATTCATACATAGGTTTGTGTATGGAAGTAAGAAGGCAAGGTCTAAAACATCATAAAAGGATAATGAAATAACTCTATGAGATAGTAATAAATAAAATACCATGATTTTATTTAATCTCAAAAAAATTAGTCCTAATAGATAAGACCAATTTCAAATCGCACATTTAAACTCTTCTCAGATAGTCACCTACAACTATCTCTTGGATAAGCATGAAACACATGAATGGTCTTTTGAAGATACAAGGTAATTAAAAATGTGATAAAGCTTCCAAGAAGGTAGATAGTTATTAGTAAAATTTAAAAAAAATCTTTAATGCTATATTTGCATTGAAACCCTAATAACATAGTTAACCTTCATGATCACCTATAACCTGGCCTAAGCAAGATAGATGATGTTCAAAGCTGAGAAGAAAATGTCATACATAGTCAATGAAAGAGGATTTGGTTGAGATAATGAATATTTAATGTGACCATATGAGGTCAAATAATTCAATATACCTAAAGGAAGATTAAAAATATGACTAAAGAGAGTTTTTAAAACCCTACAAACATAGAACCTTCAAGACCATCTTCAGGCCAGCCTACTTTTATGAGAGACATTTGCTTGTTTGAGAGGGTTAGAGGTCCATGAGAAAATTTAAGGAAGGTAAATAGTTTTATAATGGTTTCATAGTGATGATCCATATAACTCTTAGACTCATCTAAATGAAACAAACATTAAAGACCCTGGCCAGGCCTATAGAGCCTAACTCACACACAGGCATGCCTAAAAGAATAATCATGAAGAAGATGGTCTAATGAAATTAAAATGAATATAAAATGGATTTTTAAAGTTTATAATGTTTTAATATACCCTAAAATACCATCCAAAAATAGGGGAAGGCAATAAAAGTGTCAATTCGGTCTTAAGACCTCTTCGATCTCTTTTTAAGCATGACTATTATCCAAGACTAGTGTTTTATTGATTACTGAGTCCATGACCCTATAAATGGAAGTAAATGACTTTAATATATGGTATAAATGTCCTCACACTTCAACCTTGTGGAATTATTTTTTGGATTGGATCCATCACCTTCATACACAATGCTTAAGAACCAAGACCCCTTTCAAATAGTCTATTTGCAACCTGGAGACAAAATTCTTGCACTCATTAATATATGAAAAAAATGAATGGGAACCTAATATCCTATATAAATTTTATGGGGATATTTTACTTTATATTTATTTCATTGGTTTAGGTTGTTAGGGCCTAGGGTTTATAAACAATCATTAAGAACCAAAGTCACTTTAAACCCTCTTAGAACCCTAACAAAGACCTGATGTGGAAGATTGGTCTCAAAAGCACATTATATGACCTATTTTGATCCTATAACCTCTTTAACATTGTTATATACTCTAATTAGGTTATCAATGTGTACTTTATCTATACTTATAGCTATATAAACTGCATTAAATGCACTATTTTATAAGGTTTTTAGGTGTTTTTAGGGTTTTGAGAAATGAACATGAAAACTATTAAAAGAGGTAATTTGGGATGTATTCAAAGTTTTAAATCCTAAAAATTCATATAGGACATCCTATAAGTGATCAAACAAACTTCATTGTTTGAGGTAGTCTTCAACATCCTCAAAATGAGACTAGGTTTTAAGACCATTTCATGGTTCTCACACTTCCATAGGGTCTCAAGACCTCAATTTTGACATGGAGATTGGTGATAGGCTAGGTAAAGTACATTAATTTTGGTGTTTTCACACATTTGGGAGAGATCTGGAGCATAAAATTAACCTGCTAGGTAAGGAGGCCTAATTGGGAGAAGATAACAACATAATAAAGGCACTTCCACTCACTTTCAGGCCTTGAAACTTGGCATGGAGTTTTAAATCCATAATGGGTCCTTAAATATGCCCTTATTTTTTTGGTACCATCTATACACTATCCTACATAAGGAGGTTTACTTTATTTTAGGGTTATAAGGAAAAGAGGCCTAATGAGATAAAAAGGTGCAAAGTGGAGTCTTAAAGAGAGTTTGATGACTTAAATTGAGTTTTTGTAGTTATTATATGAAGTGAATCAGCCATACATGGAGAGATAACACATTGGATAATATGAAATCAAGTTTTATCCATTTGGACAAGGCTAGGTGTGAGAGATGAAGGGGTTTCAAGACACCTAAGCATATGAATGGTGATTTCCACTAAAATGTCAGATCAAGGGAGTTTCTAAATGAAATAAAGGTGTAAAATAAGATGTATTAAATTATTTCATTGTGAATTAATTAATAAAAATCCTATTTGTCACTCTTCCTATGGAAAGGAGGGCAGTTTTGAGGAGTTGTGAAAAGTGTCAAGTTGAGTTCCTAAATCCTATGCCACTTGGATGAATGGAGCATCTTTAGAGGAGACATATGTCCTTAAGGACCCATTGAACTAGTTTATAACTCTTTTTTTGTAAATCTCATGTGGACACTTGGAAATCTCCCTCCTCTATGCCCCTCTCTCTCTTCCTCATTTCTCTATATAAGCTACCACTCTTGGCATTTTAAATCATCCACATTTGGTATGGAAAATCCATGCTAAATTGAATACTAATTTTGCCTTTGAATAAATTATTTCAATCTAGTTTTAACTTCTCAAATTATTTCTTAAGTGTGTGAAGTAGTTCATGGTTGAATGGCAAGTGGTAGTTATCTCTCCTTGTGTTCATCTCATTCTTTCATGCTTGGTATAAGTGATCTACCTTATAATAGGTCTCATGATGTGTAAATGGTTATTTTGTGTGTTTTTAAATGTGAATAAGACTAATAGTATTTATGATAATACATACTATTCATATACCTCTAGAAACACATTGCATTCTACCTTCATGTTGAAACACTTTTGTTAGGAGAACCTTGAGTTGTGAGATCAGTTTTGTAAATTATATTTCATAGTGTAGGTTCAAGTAGACTTGTGGAGTTTATCTTAGTGCATCACCTCTATTATATTAGTGTTAATATTCTTCTATCCATTTTCATTCAAATCAATTAGGTTAGTGGTTAGTTTTAGGTATTTTGCAAGGGAGTTATCCCTTCAATGTAGAGATTCACCTCTTCAATAGGTTACCCACAAGCTTGAGGTGTTTTAATGTTAAAAAAAATTTAAGGAGGATAGAATAGTCCTCATTAAAATTTTATTTATAATAATTTTGGCATGCGTGATGGGACCTCATGGTCCAAGAAGTTTTCAAATGTAGATGCCCCCCTTGGGAAATCTAAAGTTGTAAATCTCCCTTCATGTAGCATCTAACGACTCTAGAACTCATTGAATCTTGGTTACAAACTAGTGATTCATTTTCATGCCTAAGTTAATGGAAAGATCATATACTAAATGCATTCCATTTTAACTTTTATAGATACCTTATTATTCAATTAAAACAAAGAGGTTTTCTAACACACATCCATACTCCAAGAAATATTTTACTACTCATATACCTATTAGAAGACTTTGATTGGGTCTAATTTATAATATTTCATCCTTAATTAAATTTCCCTTTGTTTCATTTAATTTCCATATTCCTTTATCACTTTATCACAATGATGATATTCCTATGTTATCCCCCAAAAGTGTGCCCTTATACATGGGAGATGCTACCACTACTCCTATTGAACACATAAGAAACATTACCAACTTTTGCAATATACACAACATCACTGAAGAGAATGTTTCCATCATGTTATTGGTTTTTTATTTCAATGTGAATCCATTTGATTGGTATGGTAATTTGGCTTCCAACTCCATCAATACATGGGATGAATTGGGTTATGCCTTGAGAAGGAGATTTGAAGATAAATATGATCACTTGTCCTTGATTGAGAAATTGACTAAAATAAAGATATCACCTCAAGGGGCCATAAAATAATTCAAAAAAATATTTCAAAAGACTTGGGATAGGATCTAAATCTTGGTAAGGCCTACTACCCATCATATTTTTCTTTATTACCTCAAAGCTTTTAATAGTGCCATATCTATGATCATTCAATCCATCGGAGAGGATACTTTGCCTAATGCCTATTAGAATACTATAAGGGATGATAATTACCTTATTCAAGCTAATAATATATCCCATAGACCTTCCATGCCTTTCTTTCCTGATATGAAAACTCTTATGTCCACCATTTCTTTTATTCCCACACCTAAGCATAAACAAGTTGCCTCTAATTAACTAAGCAATAAAAAAGAGGAAGATATGATCAAATATCTTAGAGAATAAAATAAAACTCTTAAAATTAAATAACAATATCATAAATGGAGGTATAATCAAGGTCCTTTCTATCCCTATCAATATTATTAAACTCCTACACAAACTTTTCAAGGTCAATACCAAGGATAAGGGTAGCTAACTCAAGTGAGGCAACATAATGGACAAAATCAAAAATCTCATTCTACTTCCAAAGCACTTATACCTATCCAAAATAATATTTTACAAGAAAATGGAGAGAAACCTTCGTGGGACCAGCCTCATGACTCTTCCACTTATACAAATGATATATACAACCAAGCCTATATGGCCTAATGGGGTATAATGCCTTCCATGACTCAAGAAGACATGCATAGTGGTAGGGAGAACAATGGAGGAGATGAAAAATTAAATGATACTTTGATAAACTAGTATAAAGAGGACTCATGTGTATTCAACTACCAAGGTAACTTGAACATTAGATTGAACTCTATAATTGCAAACATAAAGTCAAAGAAGAGAGTAGTTGAATAAGTATAAGGGGCAAGGGGTGGTCCAAACATGAAATATAAATTCCATCACCTCAAGGATTAGGTATGTCAAATGCATCCCCAATGGCTTAGGTAAATCATAAAGCTCATAATGTTAACGCTCCTTTTATGCCTTCTCCTATACATCAAGTGACACAAGGTAGTGGTAGTGTTATAACTCTTAGATGGCATGACAAAGTTGGAATATCTCAAATGAAAATTATTTAAAAAATGAATAAAGAACATATAAGCATCCCAATGTGTGAAACATTTTCCATTCATAGACAAAAATACCTAATCCAAAATGAGCTCTCCAAGTTCAATTCATCACCTAGGTAGCCTAGTGAAAGAGGGGTAGTTTTGAAAAATGAATTGAATACCAAGGATGGGTAGCTAATAAAAATTTAAAAGAAGGATAAAACTACTCCATTTTACCTCTCTATCATCATTGGAGACTCATTGGTATACAATTTTTTGATTGATAGTGGATCAAACACATCATTCATGCCTAAACAAGTAGAAAACAAGTTGAAGTTGAAGTTGAAGTATGAGTCACACTCCAATGAGTTTTTATAGTTAGATGGATCATCTACCAAGATAGTTGGAATTATCAAAGGTTTTCAACTCATCCTTCATGCTTATCCTACATTATCCACCTCTCAAGATGTTGTGATTGTGGATGTGCCACCTCATTTTTCCCTTTGCTTGTCAAGTGACTTTACTACCAAGATTAGGGGGTATTTAACTTTAGATTAGTCCTATGTGGAATTTAAGACTAGATATGTTGCTAAGGTATCTATCAAATATGAACCTTTGGCTAAGTTCCATGTGGATCTCTATGTGTCTAACACATCAAACTTGAAATTCACTATCAATGATGGGGGAAGCTATCTTAATGACCAAAAATATTTGACACCTCTTGATTACATAGCTAACCTCTATCTTGATGAATGGGAGATGATCAAAATGGGTTTGGTCCATACAAACTCATTAAAGAGATAGGTATGGTAACTTATATCATACATGAAGATGAGTTCCTTGAGGTAAGTTTTGATGATGTTCTTTAAGAAGTTGCATGGGGTAACTATTTTATACATATGGATGGTGATGATGAGGTTCCAAGTGTGTTAGATCATGGTACTAAATAATAATATCCAATTTTATCTACTAAAGAAGAGGAGATTCATTATTATGATAGTCAATAAGAACATGATGATTTGTGGTGACAGTACCATGACATAATGCAGGAGTTTGAAAAGGTAAGTGGGCTTGTTCTTCCTCAAATGAAACATGGGATTGATGATAAGGTTAGTGGTGGACCTAATGGATAAAAATAAGAGTATAAAATCCTTGTCAAGTAGATTTAAATAAAGGAGGAATGTGATCAAATCAAGGTAAAATTTCATGAAAGTAAGGAGCAACATAGACATCAAGATGATCTTGATTCAGTTGAAGATGTGTTTGGCTAGCAAGAAGGTAAGTCTGATGCCTCTAAACACCTAACACATCATGGTTCAAATGAAGGTGAAGTTGAGAAGAGTTTCATGATGCCTCAAGAGTAGATTGAGAAATGTCAAATGAACATAAAAGAAATAAGGCAGGCTATAATTTTAAACATGACTCAAATATATATAAAGGGGTCATTCAAAGGAGTCTCAAGTGATGAAATTATAGCTATAATAGGTTTCATTAGTGGTAAGTAATTTTATTACCTTCATAAGTAAGTTTTCATTGACAAACATCCATCATATGGTGATTTGTTCTCATGAAGTAACTATGACTCTAGAAACATTGACCCTAGTTTAATCAAGAGGATATGTTTCATCACCTCAAACATGTTTTAAGGTCTATAAATAATAGGTTAAGTGTGTTGTTTTGAGTGTTTCTTGTTGTATGTTTTCCCTAAATACCTTTGGCATAGTGTGTTTGCTTATTTTTGTGTTGTGTGGTGTGAGTTTAAGTCTTTAAAAGGCATGTTAGTTTCAATTTTCAACATAAGAGTGACTCCATTCCCTAATGAGAGGATAAGGTCACTGATCTATTAGCATTATAGGCATGATACCCTTGTGAATCAACAATTTTTGAACCTAAGTCAAAAATGTTCAAGCCCTATACATTGAAACTTTTATAAGGTTATTAAAACTTGTATATGATCTTGTAATGTCTTGTAATGACTTCAAAATGGTCTCCATGTCATCACATTAGTCATTGATTAACATTATTTGAGGTTTGGTATCATTTGTGCTTGTATAGTCCTAGAGGTCACTTATGAGTCATGGTGTTTTCAAGTGTGGCCAAAGGTTTATAATGTTAATGATTCATTATAAAAATTTATTAATGTGTCTTAAATGTCATATTATCATGCATTAACCTCTTATAATGTTTGTATGTACCACAAAGTCATTTTGGTCACCTTTTTGGCTAATTTTGAGGATTTTTAAATAAAAATGTCAAATTAAAATGATTCAATAAGTGTCATAGCATACCTGATATCAAATAAGGGTTAGAGAATGTTCAGACCCTAAAAACATTGTAGTTTAACACCTAAATGAGAAAAATACTCCTTTACATGCACTTTTGGGAACTTGTATAGCCTTGAAAGACAAAATTGTAGGAAAAAATGGTTTTATAAATCCCCTTGGGATTAAATAGGTCATATTCAATCTTGAAATCAAGTTTTAGTTTCAATAGATAAATATAACTCTCTCTCTTCCATCACCACCTTCATAAGCTTAGAAAGGCAAAAATCAAATGCATGGTACAACTAGGAGAGAGAAAGTTAGAATATGAAAATTTTGTAAATTTTAGGGGTCCTAATGAGATTAAATTTAGTGGCATTAAATTTCATATTTATATCCCCTCCTTTATGAAAAATCATTAAGAATGATAACAGGTCACTATGCCTTGTCCATTTAAGCAGGGTCTGGTTTTACTCATGTTTATTCATTTCAAAATTTTATGGAGGAGAATAGTTTTTTGGGATGTTTAAAAAGAAAAAATTAATCCTTTAAATTATGGTTTCATCAACCAATTCAATATCATGAGGTGTCTTCATCAAAGGAACAAGTGCCTCAAACATGTGAAACATATCACCCTATCTGTAGGTTTTTTTGGTTGGTTTGAAGTGTTGTTACCTTCATAGGTTTTTAGGTGATTCATAATTCATGTAAAATATCCTCACCTTCCCATGATTCATTTTTTATCTCTTGAGAAGTATCTCTTTTCAAATAACCTTTCAATAGATGTCATGTTTTACACTCTTAAGAAGTATAATCTATCATAAATGGTTTGTTATAGGTCGGAATGCTATGTTTGGCCCAAGTGGCAATGATAAATCAATTTTTGTATGATAAAACACTATGTAAAATTATTGGAAGCTCAAGGTAAGGATCATGAAGCTAAATTCACTAAAAAAAAGGACACAGATAAATTTCATCCACCCATAGGTCTGTAGACCTATAGGTGGATATCCATAGACCTAGGTTTCATTTTGATAGTATTTTGGAAATGGGAAGATGATAATAAACTCATAGATACTCATTTTACACTAATTTATTCCATTAAATATCATCAATAAACATGAATGAGTGAATAAAATTCAACTTCCATGTGTATACCTTACACATGAATTAACTATATGCACATGCATGTATGTACAAAGGAATAAATTTTGAGATGATATAATGTTTAATCAAAAGTATATAAGATTTTTCAGAGGGTGATATTGAAATGTCACAAGAATTTATAGTCTCAAAGTGTCAAAATACTCAAGAGACTCCTTCCTAATATTTTATACAAGCAATAAAAGAGACCTATAGGTTATAGGCATGTAGGTCCTCTTTTTAGACAAAGGTTAATTGTCTTGAGAGGAAGGAATATGTGGAAACACAGCTCATTACAGATAGGAATGATACAAATCATAGATCAATTTACACCTAACTAATTTTATAACTAAAAAGAGTTGAGATGATTTGGTCTATAAGCCTAATATTCATACATAAGTTTGTGTATGGAAGTAAGAAGGCAAGGTCTAAAACATCATAAAAGGCTAATGAAATATGTGAGATAGTAAGAATGGACCTACCATGAGTTTATTAATTTTCAAAATATCCATTCCAAATGGAGAATACTAATTTCAAATCTCATGTTTAAACTCTTCTCAGATAGTCACCTATAGCCATCTCTTGGATAAACACGAAACACATGAATGGTATTTTGAAGATACAAGGTCATTGAAAAAGTGAATTTTTTCCAAGAAGGTAGATAGTTCTCAATATAGTGGAAAAATGTTTTTTATTTCCATGTTTTTCATTGAAACCCCAAGAACATAGTTAACCTTCATGATCACCTATAGCCTGGCCTAAGCAAGATAGGCTATGTTCAAAGCTTGAGAAGAGAAATGTCATACACAGTTAGTGAAAGAGGAGTTAGTTGAGATCATGACTAGGTAATGAGACAAATGAGGTCAAATAATTAAATATACCTAAAGGAAGATAACAATATGACTAAAGAGATCTTTTTAAACCCTATAAACATAGTTTTTTCAAGACCATCTACATGCCTGCCTACTTTATGAGAGACATTTGCTTGTTTGAGAGAGTTAGATGTCTATGAGAAACATGAAGGAAAGTAAATAATTTTATAATGGTTTAATAGTGATGATATAGCTCCATATAACTCTCAAACTCATCTAAAGTGAAATAAACATTGAAGACCCTATATAGGCATGTAAAGCCTAACTCACACACAAGTAGGCCTACAAGATTAGTCATGAAGAGGATGGTCTAATGAAAGTGAAATGAATATATAAGGGAGTTGAAAAGTTTATAATATTGTCACAAATACTACAAGACCATCCAAAATTAGGGGAAGGAAATAAAAGTGCCCATTTATCCTTAAAACCTCTTCGAACTCCTTTTATGCATGACTGTTATCTAAGACCAAACTTCTCTTTCTTGGTGAGGCCATTAACCTATGAATGGAATAAAATGAATTTAATATATGGTAACCATATAATCACACTTAAATATTTTTGAATTATTTGTTGTATTAGATCCATTTCCTTTATGAACAATGCCTAAGAACCTAGACCCCTCTCAAATAACATGTTTGCAACCTAAAGACCAAATTCTTGCACTCATTACTATATTAATAGAATTAATGGGAGCCTAAGATACTATATATAGTTTATGGGGCTAGTTTAATTTATATTTGTGGCATTTTTTTAGGTTTTTAGGGTCTAGGGTTTATAAACAATTGTTAAGAACTAAGTCACTATAAACCCTCTTAAAACCCTAACAAATACCTGATGTGGAAGATTGGTCTCAAAAGCACATGATATGACATGGTTTTATTCTATAACCTCTTGAAAAAATTGTATACTCCAATTATATTATTAATGTTTACTTTGTCTATATTTGTAGCTATATATATTGCATTAAATGCACTATTTTACAAGGTTTTTAGGTGATTTGTAGGGTTTTGAGAATGAAGAGCTTGAAAATTTTTGGAAGAGGTAATTTTTGATGTATTAAAAATTTTAAATCCTAAAAATATGTATAGCTCATCTTTGAAGTGTATAAAAAACTTCATTTTTTGAGGCAGTCTTCAATAGGCTCAAAATGAGACTAGGTTTCAAGACCATTTCATGGTTCTCACAATTACACAAGGTCTCAAGACCTCTTATTTGATATTAATATTGGTGATGGGATAGGTATATTTAATAAAATTATTTTTGGTGGTTTAACATGTGTGGGAGATTTTTGGAGCAAAAAATTAGCCTTCTACGCAAGGAGGCCTAACTAGGAGAAGAGAACAACATACAAAGGCACTTCCATTCACTATCAAGACCTAAAACTCATCATGAAGTTATATATACATACTCAGTCCTTAAATATTTCCTTAATTTATCACTACCATCTATACACTATCCTAAAAAATGAGGTTTACATGATTTTTAGGGCTACAAGGAAAAGAGGCCTAATGAGAGCAAAAGGTGAAAAGTGGAGTCTTAAAGAGAGTATGATGACTTCAAGTGAGTTTTTTAAGGTCTGATATGATGTGAATAGGCCATCCATTTATATATAATACATTGTATAATTTTAACTCAAGTTTTGAGCCACTTGGACAAGGCTAGGCATGGGAGATGAAGGTGTTTCAAGATACCTAAGCATATGAATGATGATTTCCATTGAAATGTTAGATCAAGGGAATTTAAAAATGTAGGAAAAGTGTCAAATAATATGTATTAAATAATATCATTACTAATTTATGATTAAAAATCCCATTTGTCACTCTTCTTATGCAAAGAAGGGCAATTTTAAGGAGTTGTGAAAAGTGTCAAGTTGAGTTTCTAAATCCTATGACACTTGGATGAATAGAGCATATTAAGAGAGGAGATATATGTCATTAAGGACCTATTGAATTAGTTTATAACTCATTATTTTTTGTAACGCTCTTTTGGTCACTTGGAAATCTCCCTCCTCTATGCCTTTCTCTCTCTCTCTCTTCCTTATTTCTCTATATAAGTTACCACTCTTGCCATTATAAATCATCCACATTTGGTATGGAAAAGATATGATAAATTGAATACTGATTTTTAATTTGAATAGAATATTTTAATATGGTTTTAATTTCTCAAATTATTTCTTAAGTGTGTGAATTAGTTCATGGTGGAATGGCAAATGGTAGTTATATCTCTTTGTGTTCATTTCACTCTTTCATGCTTGGTGTAAGTGATATTCCTTATAATAGGTCTCATGATGTGTAAATGGTTATTTTGTGTGTCTTTAAGTGTGAATAAAAATACTAGTTATATGATAAGATCTACTATTCATTTACCTTGAGAAACACATTACATTCTACCTTCATGTTGAAACACTTTTGTTAGGAGAACCTTGAGTTGTGAGATTAGTTTTGTAAATTATCTTACATAGTGCAGATTCAAGTAGACTTGTGGAGTTTATCTTGGTACATCACCTTTGTTAGATTATTTTTAATCTCCTTCTATCCCTTTTGATTCAAATCAAGTAGGTTAGTGGTTAGTTATATGTGTTGTGAAAAGGAGCTAACCCTTTAATCTAGAGATTCACCTCTTCAATAGGTTACCCACAAGCTTGAGGTGTTTTAATGTTACACCAAATTTAAAGAGGCTAAATTATTCCTCCTTAGGGTGAAAATTTGATTGATAAAAGTTCCAACTATAATCAAATGGATCCAATTACTAAATCCATCTACCTTGGTTAGACTTGTTTGTGCACCTTTATTAACTACTTTTAAAAATGTAAAATTGCTATTTGGATCAAACCGTACATTTCACATGTTGGTTTGGAATGAAATTATAGACACTCATTTTCAGCCACTTTTATGTCTAAACTAGGATTCAAAACATTTTCTATCAAATGATGTAATTTAAGCCTAAAAATTACTTGAATTTCCTAAATTCATCTGTGTAAGGGATTTAATTGCTCATAAACTTGGTGAGGCTTATTTATTTAGGGTGTTACCTTGTAACACCAAAACCTAGCTTGGATTCAACCCTAGTCAAATTATGAAATGGAAAATTGACATTATTGGCCTATTTATCTATTAATGCAAAATATTTAAAACAATTCATAAAATCCAAAGACTACTAATAAATATTAATTAGAAAGAAAATCTTAATTAGCTTGCTTAAGTAAAAATTCTAAGTTGAATTAGTGAATTACATTTATTTAAAAAGGGATTTTTTTAAAATATGAAGGTCAATGTAAAGGGAGACAATAAAGTGATTTAATAATTCTTAATATTCAAGAAAATGTGAGTCACAACCTCATAAATAGCTTCTATGAGTTGTCATGACTCGTAAATATCTAAAAATGAGTTTTCAAGCCTTCATGATTGATTTGACCCAACCCAGGTTTAACCTAACTCAGCCTAGGTTATTTTAGACTCAACCAAAGTTAGAAATAAACCTAACCTCCCTAGGTTTAGAATTAGTTTTGAGACCTATAAATATAAGTTCCCTCACTCTACCCAAACAAGCTTTTGTGTGTAAGTTTATTCTACAGGAATGCCTTCAAGAAGCCATCAAAGTAATGTTATGCCAAATTGATATCAAAATCTTCACATCAAGCCAAGATAATCCAAGAAAATCCACAAGTGGATATTGGATAAGTGATAAAAATATGGATAAAACATTGATCAAAGTATCTAATTACATAGACTAATCAAAAACATATTTTATGCCAACAAGTGGACACTAATTTTGATAAGGGAGGTAAATGTTTTGTGTTTTTATCTCTTTTTTGTAGTTTTTTTCATTATGTTAAGTTACCACTAGTACTTAGGAAAGAGTTTTTAGTTTAATTACATTATTTTACTTAGATTTTTATCTAATTCACTAACAAGGAAATAATCAATATTTATGTGCTCTTTAGATTCCTAAGATACATAATGGCATGCCAAGAGGGACTATGCATCATGTATGGACTAGATGAATGATGTGGAACCTCTAGAATTAATCAAAATAAAACTCCAATATTCAATTTTATAACTTTATATTTAAAATTTCCATCATTTTATTCTATTTATAATCAGTGACTTTACCTTGTATAATAACAACTTTGCCTATTATGTTCTCTCTTTATGATCCTTTATTTTGTAAAATTGATGACTTCACATTGACAACTTCATCGAAAATGATGACATTTATTTGTAATGAAAATAATGACATTTACCTATGTTAAATCAACCATTCTATGTAAATAATGACATTGGTAAATGCAAATGATGACATTGACCCTACTATTAGACGACTTCATCAGCTATATTTGTAAGTGATTTCCATGACTTCACCATATTTTAATATATATTCATAAACTTCACCTAGACTAATCAATGACTTCACCCCTATCTAACAATTACATAGCTAGAAACCTATTTATATCTATCTATTCCATAAATAAAATAATGACTACATTAAAATTGGTAGCTTTTCTCTATTGTAGAATTGACAACTTCACTCTGTGTAAACTAAAAACCTGAGAGTTAAAAATGGAAAGTTATTTATTGGTTTGATTTTTTGTATAAATACAAGATAACCCCCTAGTTTTTTTAGGAACCTAAGTGGAGAAATATAGGTCTAAATGCTTCTAAGTTTCATACACACTTTTGTTTTAGTGCTTAAAATTTACCTAACCAAACTTGTCTTTTTAGATTTCAATTTGACAAGAGAAAATAAGGCCAAGGGCCCAACAATTCATTCACATTTGATTTGGTGATTTTAAAATGGACATTCACTTTAGCTTATAGCTCTTAACATATTTTTATTTTTGTTTGTTATTTATTTATTAGCTAGTTTCAAAGTTCTTAGATTACATTATTTATGGTAAATTAAACATTGTGTGTATGTTCTCCCCCTATCCCCTATAGAGAACTCGGGTGATCAAAATCACCTTATTTATTACCTTTTTGTTTAACCTATAATATAATAAACATAATTTATGCTCTTCCAAGATTTGAGTGACTTGGATGACCCAAAAGTAACCTCTAAATTTTTCCAATTTCCATTTATTTATTTTTTGCATTAACTTATGGGAGGGAGTTCATCGCCTCCTCACAAGTTTTTTAGGGGTGCATTAACCTAGGGTTTCATCTCCTAGAATCATACCAACCCTAATACATAGTGGGGTATATAAACTAGGCATGTGATACTAGGATTTAATAGTGGTTGAGTGGTTATCATGCCAATCTTAATGAAAACATAGATTAGTTCATGTTAAACATCAAACTTCACTCGGCAGTACATGACTAAAGTCATTATGCAAAGAACTAGACCTTTGCATATTAAGTTAGTGATTTTGAATCTAATTTACATGATGTGCCCTTGTGTTAACAACACTTGGGACCATTTATAGTGTTTTGAAACTTATAAATTTTAGTCAACCCTACTTTGTCATGGAATATATTTCCAAATGTCAAGTGCTTCAGACTCTAAGTTTGTGCCAATACCAATGCTTTATAAATAAAGATGATATTAAAAACTCTACCTACATGCAATCTTTAATTTTTGGGTTAACACTTAATTCCTTTTGAGCATTGGTATATTGGTGGAAACTTTAGCATAATCTATGCACATATTGTTAGTTTTAAAGATAAGACATGCACTTGGTGTTATTTTCTATTTTCTTTTATTAACATGTGTGTTTGGGTCTAAAATTGTTTGTTTTTCAAATCAAAATGAGTAAAAACTTTCATGTATTTTTAAACCAATTTAAAATAAGAGGTGTTACTCTGCCCATTTTCTTTCAAACATTTGCCTTGGATTTTATTCTAAACATGTTTATGTACCACTTGTTTAATGGGGCATTCTTACATTGCCCATTTTATTTTAAACATTTACCTTGGATTTTTGTCCAAAACCATTGTCATACCATTTTTTTGAGGGAGCATTGTTACGCTACCAAAAAATCTCCAAAACCTTACATTATTTGAAACCAAGTTCCAAAACCGTTCATAGATTTTGTTTCAAAACACACGGTTATGCTACCCATTTTAGTCTAGCATATTTTCCTTAAGAAATTTGGGTCTTATATATTAAATTTGAAATTCAATCTTTCAAATTTCAAATCCTAAAATAATTAGTTTTACATTTAAGCCTCATCAATTTGGCCTTAGGTAGTCTACCTTTTGCATTTAGATTATGATACTTAGATTGATTTCTTATTTGGTCTAAAGACCCTTCCCTAGACTTAGAGATTGTTTATTGTCATGTGCCTTGTTTTAGCATACTTTGTGCTGAGAGTTATTGCCATGTGCCTTGTTAAGAGTTTTTTATGATAAGTTCCAAGATATCCTAGTTTCATTTATCAAAGAGTCTTTTGTGAGCTGAATACTGAGTCTTTTGTGAGCTAATTACCTTAGAGTTAGGTTTTTTTATGATCCACTTATCAATTTTTTCCAAGACAATTACCTTAGATTTAGATTTCTTTTGAGTTGTTGTTTAGATTGACCTTTATTTCCAAGTCTAACATTTTTTTCCACGTTGATGATTATAACCACCTTTGGAAAATCATTATCCTTTAAACCTAATTCATGATTGTTATACCTTGTGTAGATACCTTTTTCACTGATTATAACCTCTTTAAGTAAATAAGTACCTTTGTTATACTAGTTTCATGTTTTTATTCTACCTTTACCATAGATGTAGAATAGTTGGTTTACACTTTGGGACCTCTTTTACAGAGCTAATGGTTGTTTATTTCAAACTTCAGTTATTTGGCATTTTTAGACCTTTTTTTAAGAGATTTCATCATAGATCTGAACATGCCTTGTTATACATGTATCAGGAGTATTTACAATCTATACTATGAAAATTTTTTTACTAGTGACCCCTTTGTTAAAGAGTTGTTCGGTGATGACAAAACATATGAGACATATTCATATCCCTCTTATAATATTCCATATGAAGAATAAAGGCAAGACCCACTAGTGCAGTACTTGGTGAGTGCACCATCTTATTCAGGCCAAGAATAAGAGAAAATAACATAATACCTTGCTCAATTGATGTATATTATTGAATAAAGATAATAATAACAACATTATTATGTAGACATGTGAATGATGACAATTTATGATCCATACTTGTTCAATCACCATTTGTAAGAGAATAAGGATGGAATTCCAGTTAGGTCAGTAGAAGTAGGAGCCAAATTCCCACTAGACTTCCCACATGAAATTTGTCTAGTTTGATTAGAACACCTATTAATGTGCCTCATAATCAATAATTTGAATAGGCATCAACTAGTTACAATCAAGATTTAGTGTAAACACCCCAATAGATCTAAAGTGTGATTATAAAAGGTAAAGGTCTTATGGATGATCAATTATAATAGATACATCAAGTGTAACAAAATTACCTTAACTTAGCTTGGAATTTCAATGCCATGGTTATTTACAACATGCCACTTATAGAGATATATCCTTCAATAAGGCCACAAAAAGATTTTTTGGGATATGAAATTCATAACATATACCCATTTATCCAAAGCACATAGGTAGGAGACATATATAATGTCCCATTACAACATAATAAATTATTTATTAAATGGAAGAACTCACTCAAAACATAGTGGATAGTATGCAAGTGCATTTTAATTTAAACTAAAGTGGGTCTAATATACTAGTAAATTACACACAAAATATTCTTCCAACCAATGCCTAAATTGGCTTGAAACAAAAAGGGACATGTATTCATAGTTCCCAAACATAATAATCAACCTCCAATACTCAACCATTTATTTCCTTAAGTGCACAATATGGGATACTAACCAAAAACAACAAACTAACATACCACCTCAAAAAATGTAAAACACTACACCACCTCAATTAGGTGGAAAAAAATATTTCATTACAATAAACATATACCAATATATTGTAAACATCACAAATTTTGTCATATCCATAGTTTGTTTCTATTGTCAATAAAAGGTGCCAGTTGGTCAACCATAACAAATGCCAAACCCTCAACAAGTGTCCAATAAACAACATGTGTTTAATGTGCAAAACCTGTAAGGTGCAGTAGGTAGTTTTTTGCCATAACTTAAAGACCATTTATCACAAAGTCCTAAAATTTTTATGTGAAGTCTATTAATATTTTATTAAACTTAAAATAATAGGATGTATAATTTTTTATTAGGTATTACCATTATTCTAATGCCTTCAAATAGTTTATTCGTAATTTATACAAGCAAGTCAATTTTTTGCAATTATAGGTCGTATAGGTTAAATTTTTTAGTGATATTTTTTTATCATGTTCTTGAATTCATGATGGTCCTTGTAATTTTTTTTTTACAACTATGCATGTTGACATATATTACTTTGGTATCCTAAAATTTTACTGAATAGTTTTCAGCAATAGATTGATAGGCAGGTCAGTTTTTCTCCATTCTTGGCCATACAAAAAAGAATTTCTCAGATATAATGACTATTTGAGAATAATTGATTCATATAAATCCTCATACAAGACTTAATTATAGTTTTTCATAGTTCCATACAAATATTTGGATGCTATAAAGTTGGTCTAAAAATTTGATTGTTACATGGAGTAAAGGAAGATTAATGGGGAGCAAAGAGAATTGATTGAATTATCAACCAAAGACATCCAAGGGTAATTTCACATCATAAATTGTGTTTTTAAATTACATTTTAACATTTTTAACTAGCTTAAATTGAATTTAGTTGTCAAAATATCTCAAAACCACCTATAGTCCAATTGGCAAGTTATTCTTTTATTAAAACTTTTATTTACAAAAGGTGCAAAGGTCAATTCCCTCCATGTAGAAATTTTAGTGATACCCCAAAACTTAGAAAATACATTAAATTTATCATCAAAACTTATTTTTAAGGGTATTTTTTTAAACAAAAATGAAATGGAAAATTGGAAATAGAGGTCAACAACAAAAATTATGCATTTTTATTTCTTTCAAAGCATTGTAAAAATATTGAATTACATATTGTGAAACATTGTAATTTCATTAAAATTACACAATAATCACAAGTTTTTAAAACTTTATCATAGTGTTCAGTCATAGCTATTCCTATGATTCACATTTATGGGTAATTTCATTATGCTTGAGTTACTACATATAATGCCTAACATAGATGCAACAATGACATCTAGGCATCAACCCTTTAAATCATCAGGGAGAAATAAGGCACATGCACTCATATCCTTCCCTTCATTTACCCATTAATTATAATCAAAAGGCATAAATATTTAAGGTGGAATTTATAATTATATAGTAAATTTATGCACGTGTATCAGGAATTCCATCTAAGCAGGTACTAGTGATTGGATGAACCCTTTTTAGTATTGTCTAGGTACCAAGTATCAAACTCTTTCCCATATGTTTACAAATCTTTCATGTACCTTTGGTTATATATAAAGGGAAATATTCTTCTTTTTACTAATGGATATAAAGGGTGCATATAAAAAAAGGTCTAGTATATCGATTTGATAGTATATAGAAAGGGAGACCTATATACTTGGAGTGATAAGGAACCAATCCACAATCCATAGTCTTGATAATGGTTTCACAAGATCCAAAATTATTTCTCTCAAATTCATAGCTAATAAAAGGTGATAAATATTTTAATTAAAAGATAAATCTCAAAAATCAACTAGAAGTTGATGAAATTTGGCCTATTATAGATGGATCCTATACTCAACATGTAATAGACATTGACTAGACATGTAAATATGACAAATCCAATTAGAAGGAAAAATTGATCATAATTTTTATGGTATCAAATGAAGTACAACCAAAAATATGTGAATCCAAAATATCCAATGAATCTTGGGACAAGATCCAAATTGTATATGAAGTGAAAAATGAGAGCACAATTCTACATCTACAAATTCAACTCCACTCTCTCAAATTGAGATCCAGTGAAAAAGTTGTGGCTTTTCTCAGAGGTGTTGCAAAGCTAAGGGAATCACTTCAATATTTGAGTGAAATAATTTTAAATGACTCTCTTTTACCCATTGTCTTGAGAGTTCTACCACCCTCATATAGGATTTTTGTGACCACTTTGACTGTCACAAAATATAAACCAAGTTTTGAAAAACTTGTGAATATGTTACAACAAGAAGAGTCTTATATTACTCAAGAAGAATGAAAAGAACATGCTTTGGCTTCTAATCAATAGAAAGGAAATAAACCATCAAGTCTTCATCAAAATAAAATCCCAGGAAAAATTCACAAAGAGTCAAGTCATAGAAACAATGTGTCATTTATAGTCATTAGAGACATGAACTCAAAGATTGTTGGTATAATACCTTAAAAAAAGGTTCTTATAGTTATCAAAAGTCCACTAACCAATAATCATCCCCTATAACATCTATTAAACCACAAGGAGAGAAAAGGGAACTTGGTAAAATAAACCCAAACAATAAGGTAGTATTGTTGAACAAGAAGAAAATGATGATGATGGAGACGTCATGTACTCTACTAATGTTCATGGATAATCTTCTTCACAAAGTGACATATGGTATGTTGACTTTGGTGTAACCTGACATATGACAAGAAGAAAATATTGGTTTTCAACATTGGAGGACACACCCAAAAAAATCATGTTTCGTTAGGTGATAATACCTCATACAATGTGCAATGAATTAGTAACATTGTCTTACCTCTTAGCATGCAAACCTATAGAATAATAGATGTTCTATATGTACTTGATTTAACTAAAAATCTATAATCAGTCATTTAACTCTTAGAACACAATTTGAAGATTGAATTTGAATATAAAACTGGAAAGAAAATGTGTTTGATCATAGATAAATCAAAGAAATAAAAAATTATTGCATGAGCATCCAATGTGAACTGCATGTTTCAGCTTGATTTCATTTATAAAAATAATGAGGTACTCATAGTAAAGGATATAGACTTAACATAATTATGGTAAAGAATATTTAGTCACACTAGTTTTAAATATCTTGACACACTCCATTGTTATAACATGGTAATAATATTTCCACCTCTTAAAAAAGGTATAAATAAATGTCATGATTGCTTAGTAGGCAAGCAAGATAGAGCTCCATTTCAAAAAAGTACCTATAGATCCAATGGTAAACTTGATCTGGTTCACACTGATCTATGTAGACCAATGAAAACAAGCCATGTTAGGTTTAATTACTTCATGCTCTTTGTTGATGATTTTTTAGAAAAATATGGGTCTACTTTGTAAAAACAAAGAGTCAATCCTTTGAAACTTTAAAAAAAATCAAAGTGGTTGTTGAAAAAGAATCTAGCTAAAAAATAAATACCCTCTACTCAGATCATGGGGGAGAATTCACCAATGATAAATTCAAATCATTTTTACAAGAAAACAACATTCATATTCAAATTACACATCCACATACACCATAATAAAATGTAGTTACTAAATGAAGGAATCATACTATCATGGAAATGGTGTGATGTATGCTACATAATTTAGGTTTGACAAAGGTATTTTGGGTATAAGTAGTCAAAACTATAATATATATGATCAGGGAATATTTCCCACTATATCTCTTAATGGGGTAATACCATAGGAAGCATGGTCAGGGAATATTTCATCTATATCACATCTTTGAGTTTTTGGATGCCAAGTAAGCATGCAAATTCCCAAAGTAGAATGAACTAAACTTGATATGAAAGATAAAAAGTATGTATTACTAAGGTAAAATGAAGAAACACTTACCTATAGACTCATGGATCTAAAAACTAGATAAATCCACACTAGCAAGGATATTGAGTTCTTTGAGAAGACAAAAGCAAAATCTCCTTATACAAGCTCACATGATAAACCAATCAATCTCATAGAAAATCTAGAAGATGGAAATCCATCAGTACATAATAATGATGATGGGAATAATGGTGAAGCTCCACCACCCACAAAGAACTACTCAATGTATGCATAAATTGTATACAATTACACTAAGAGATGCTAACATGGATGGTGTTCCAAATACATCTACCACTAGTCCAATGACTCATATTATGGCTTGAGGAGAGGTTAATTTGGCCTTAATGAGTACATTTGTTGAATTTTTCAATCCCTCTATAGTTCAGGAAGCCCTATAGTTGAAACCTTGGAAAGGTGTCATAGTTGCATAATATAATTCATTGATGAAGACTAAAACATGGTAACTTGTAGACCTTACACTAGGGAAGAAGCCAATCAGATGCAAATAGATCTTCAAGATAAAGTACAAAGTAGATTGTAGTCTTGAAAAATATAAGGAAAGGTTGGTTTTAAAGGGGTATGCTCAGAGAGAAGGCATTAACTATGGGGAGATGTTTGCTCCCATAGTTAAGATCAAAATGATTAGGAAGATTTTTGATCTAACTATACAGTTTGGTTGAAAAGTCCATCAAATGGACATAAAAATTTCCTTTATTAATGGAGAATTATATTAGTAAGTCTACATGACTCAACCAAAAGGTTTTGTCATTATAGGAAAAAAATATAAAGTTTGTAGACTTTTAAAAACACTGTAAGGTCTAAAACAAGCTCCCAGGGCATGGTATATCAAAATTGATGAGCGTCTCTTGAAACATGGAATTGAAAGGAGTTCATACAATCCCAATCTCTATGTCAAACAATAAGGGGGGAGATATTAATTATCATTATATATGTCAATGATCTAGTCATCACTAGAAGTTCATTGAAGATGTTTGAGTCAATAAATAAAGATCTAAATCGATCATTCAACATGATAGATCTTGGGCTTCTACATTATTATCTTGGTTAAGAATTTTTGCAAAGAAAAAATCACATTTTTTTATCTTAGCTCAAATATTCCAAGATAACACTCAATAAATTTCACATGATGGATACCAAACCAATTGCCACACCTATGAAGACAAAACTTTAACTATCTTGAGTAGATCCATCACTCTAGGTAAATGCAACTCTATATTGATAGTTGATAGGGTGTCTCATTTGCCTAACTTATATGAGTCAAACATCAACTATGTTGTCAGTTATCTCTCAAGGTTCATGAAAGAGCCCAAGGTTAGTCACTAGAAACTATAAAAGTGGGAAGAGGTACATAAGAAGAACTATGGATTTTGGCCTAGAATACAATAAGAATGACAACTTCTTCTTGATAGGATACTCAAATTTAGATCATGTAGGGAACATTGATGACAAAAAATCTATTTCAAAAATTATATTCATTTTAGGATTTAAACTAATATCATGGGGGAGTAAGAAACAAACTTATGTTTCAATATCCTCCACAAAATTAGAATATTATGATGTAAGAGGAGTTGTTTGTGAAGTGACCTGGATCAAATGTAAACTTGAAGGATTTGGGATTCCATAAAATCAACCAATAATTCTTCATGTAGATAATGAAGGAGTAGTGAAGCTTGTTTGCAATCCTATATTTCATGAATGAACTAAACACATTGAGGTGCAAGTACATTTCATTTGTGAACATGTTTAAAACAACAACATCTAACTCCAATATTTCCCAATAGATCAAAAATGTGTCGATGTTTTCACTAAACCACTTGCACAAGAAAAAATTGAGGCATTTAGATAATCTCTCTCTTGTTCACTTGAGACAATGTTGAATTAAGGGGGGAATATGAGGTTTATCCTAAGGGGTGATTGATTCACCATTTGAAAATAAATGTAATTGAATAATATTTTATTACTCATGTTAGTTATGATATTTAAATAATATTATTCAAACTTTCTATAGTTAATTTATATCTCCCATATAATATTAGGTAGTTTGCATAGCTTTTGGATTAGGATAAGATAATGCCTATCCTATTATATAGGGAATATTTTTAGAATTAATATTTGTATAAATTAATAAGCTTTGTAATGTTTTCATTTAATGAAATGAATATCACTATTATTACTCTTTAATATGTGTTCCCTAAATATAACAGGGTTCGATGAGTAGACAACAAGTTCCCACCCAAACCCAACAATACTAGCATATTCCACCTAGCTAAATGTCATTAATTCAACCATAATTTTCCAACCAAATACATATAACTAACCCTATCCAAATTTTTTACCAATAAGAATTTATTTTGTATCAATAATACAATCCTAATGCATGGATATGTATACCTAGCCATCTGACCAATCCAATGAACATTTCACAATATGTCATTCTTTCATACTCCAATCAAGGTAATCCACCTTTGACCACACAACCCCAATAACAATAGGCCATGCCATCCAAATTCCTATCTCAAGAGTTGCAGTAAATAAAGGATGCAATTCTATCCATTCAAATTAGGAAGCAAATAAATAAATTCAAGTTAGATAAAATATACTCATATCCATTCAATATGGATTATCTTTAGATACCTTTTTGTCTGGGTTATGAGCTACCTAAATTTGATAAATATAAGGACAAAGGTGAACTTAAAGAGCATCTAAAATAATTTTTTGTTTCTTTCAAACCTATGGCTTACAGTGACATATATTTTCTTCTCCTCTTCCCCAAAAGTTTAATTGGACAAGCCTTGGATTAGATTTACAATTGCTAAAGAATTTTTTACCAAACTTTGATGACATTTTAAAGAAGTTTGTAAAACATTTCTCATATAATATCAAGCACTAAATTATAGTGGTGGATTTTGGCAAGGAAAAAAAATGGTGAGAGATTTGCTACTTACCTATAATAATGGAGAACACTTACAAGTTGGTTCACTCATAATTTGCTAAATAAGTAATTGGCTATGATATTTACCAAGAGTCTACATAATGATATCTTATCATCTCAAGCTGAAATGTGCTCACACATTTTAAGAGTTTATTGAGAAATGGATATATATTGAGAAGGCCCTTGTCAACAAAATAATCAATAATAAATCTTATTCTAATCAGATCTAAAATCAGCATCAAGGCCAATAGTAAAAATAAAACTGAGGCTATAACTAGAACCCTGTCCAAATACTAGTTTCAATGCCAACTCAGGAAAATAATAATGAAATACCAAAGGCCTAAAAAAAAATTTTTGGAAATGGGGTCACTAAATTATGCCATGTAAAAATGGTGTAAACATCAATTGTCCATTTACCTCCACCCATTCAACAACCACCACCTCCATTCATTCAGCCAAGACCTCCACAAAACTGACAACTGAAAATCAAGCCCAATTTCAAGTACCTCCTCCAAGGAGAAGACCACCCATTTTTATAGAATTAAATGACCTTGGAGATCCTTCTAAATTCATATTCCATAAATTGGTTCAAGCAAATATGATTAGTTAGATTATGTCAAAGCCACTCCCTGAAGAAATTCTTTTTCCTGACTAGTATTAAGAACACAAATTTTGTGAGTAACATAGATTCAAGGGACATTATATACATTTATGTATACAACTAAGGCATCTAATTGATGATATGTTTAAAAAAAGAGAAATACAAAAAGATACCCATGTGTATGCAAAGTGAAATGCAACAGATCTATAAATCAATCCTAGCTTAGAGAAGATAAATCCTACTTACACTTTCAATTGGGGATACATTAGATAATCGAGGTCATGATCAATAGGATATTCTAGACCTAGCCAATGGATCTATTACCACAATAAATCAACTAGGGAGGGTTCTAAATCCTTTAATCAAGTAAATATGAAATAACCCTAACTAGGTCCTATATTTTCATATTCACTAAACTAATAACAAGTAAAGTAAAAATCTAATCTAGTGTTCACCAAAGATTGGGGCATAAAGTGGGGGTTAGTAAATATAAAATTAAACATGCATAGGATAATCCTAATTAAGCTATGTATATGCAAGACCCTAATGCATGGAGAGAGCAATATATTTAATAGCCATTACTTATGATACTTCTATCTACTAAAGAGAGGAGAAAAGTTAGAGATCTTTACCTTGAAGATGAACCCATCGAGACTCAATCTCTCCCTTGGTTAAAGGTGCTTCACAAGAGGTTTTTGTGGTTTGTAAGGATCACTAAGAAAGTCCAAAGCATCCAAGAATTCTCCACAAGACAAGATTCTTCTCCAAGTAAAAACCCTAAGCTAAGAATCCTCAAGTAGAATGGTAGAAGATCAGATTGGAAAGAAGCACAAATGAATAATTAACTATTTTTGTCTCTCTAAGAATGGAAAAATGGATGTTTTTATATAGGTAGATCTAACCCTAAACCTTTCTAAAATTTTAGGATGATAAGGTCAATCTAGTTGACCTAGTATTATAATTGACAAAAACAAACTAGGTTATGGACTAGGTCGACCAAGGGCCGACCTAGATCCTAATAAGTTTTATCAATAAAAATAAAAGGTTGATGTGGCTGAATATGTAACTTAAATTTTCAAAAAGGGGTTTTAGGTTAGGGAAGGGATAATGAAGGTGGTAAATGACTAGAGGAGGGTACAAAATAGGAGGTAAATCTTAAGGGAATGGTTTTTAGGAGACAAGTGTGTAGATAGCAACTGGAAATAAGGGATAACAATCTTGTGAAGCACTAATGGTCTGGCCACCCCTTTTTGGTACACCCATTAAGGCATGCACTCAAAGATATTGAGACTCCATGGGTTCCTAAAAAATATAAAGTATCAATAATTGATAAAGTTTGAAAATATTATGTGTATACATATGCCCCACTTGAAGCTCATCATGTGTCACTTAGGTACAACAAGAGATGGTGTTTCAAGAAATAACACAGTAACACACAATGCTAAATCTAAAAAAAATTGTAGAATTTTAAATCAAAAATAATTAAAATTAAATGACTAAAAGTGAAATAGATGAAAAAGTAAATGTAATCTATACCTTGACTTACCTTTATCGCTCGATGGTTATCTATTGTGTTTGTATTTCTAATCATGGAAGGTGTAGAGACTACTTTCGACAAACCCAAGGATAAAAAACTAAAGTGCAAAAAAAAATACAAGAAATATAAGATAAATGATGTTATGTGGATGGGATGTACTTGGAAATTCGGCAAGCTTGGGTGACAAGTTCTATGTTAGACCAAATTACCAAGTCAAAATTTTGGATTAGTTCAGGTAACTGAAAAGCTAAGGCTACTAAAGGCTAAAAAGCTCAAACAAGTAAATCTTGAGAAAGAAAGGCAAACTCGCCAAATCAACCCAAGGATATATGTCAAAAAAGATGCTAATCAGACATCAATGTAAAAGTAGTAACAATCCTTACTTAAACAAAGATGGGCAAGCAAAATGGTAAAATAAAATTGATGAGTGAGCAGTAACAATCCTTACTCAATCATCAATGGAAAAAGTGAATGAAAGTAGAAATGGACTCAGGTGTCTGCAAAAAGGATAGTACAACAATAAAAATGGTAAAATAAAGTAAATAAAGTCTAGATATGTAGAGCCATGGTGTAAATAAAATAATCCATAGGTGCTCAAGCATATTGTGTTGCTCTAATGATAGATAAAATTGAAACAAAGTAATGCCAACATGTTTTTAAGATGTGAAAAAAATGGAATATAAAAGTGGGAAAACATATTTAGAATGAAACTTGGCCTATCAAGGGGGGAAATAAATGGGTGGAGGGGAGAATGAAGGAAAAAAAAAGGTAGAGGAAGTCTTTATCGAATTCAAGACACTCAAATTATGTTTGTCAAAATGAGAGGAATTTAGACCTTAAAGAATCTAAAAATTTTCTCTTAGCCATGTAAATCTTAGGTCAACAAATGCAATATATATATCATCCCATGAAGCTTATATTCATGAAAAGTAAAATAGACCTACCTACCCATAACATGTTCCTCATTCCTCAGGACCCCTTATAGATCCATTGGTCTACTAAAAAGATTGGGTAATTATGTGATAATGTAGGTAGCACCATAGAGTTTGTTGAATTCTCTTATTCCAATCTATTGGCCTACTACACCCCAATGGACCTCGGCCCTATCATGAAGTTAATTGTAGATTTTTAACTTTGATTAGAGATAAGAGATGTGCTAGTAATCATGTCTTTTGACGTGTATTTAAATTTTAAATTTAAATTTTGCCTTTTTATATTCCTCCTCTATACATATTCAAAGAACCAAACATGGGTGATAAATATGACTATCATTGTAAGACTATGGACTTGGTTACTAAGAAATATAACTAAGAGAGCATGGTGTCTAAGAGTCTCATAAATTCAAGTGAAACAAAAGTGATATCTTGAATTCAACCTTGTTTTATCCAATGTGGAGTTCAAGGAAAGGAAATCAAGAGGAATAAAATATGAAATAATTTGAATTACTTCAAATCACAAAAAATGTGACAAAGGGAAAAAAAAAGGGATACAATGATAGAAAAGTGTGATTCCTTACCATAAGAATGAGGGAAATGGAGGAAAAAATGCTAACATATATTGTTGTGAAAATTCATCTATCAAAAGAAGAAAAAGTTAAAGCTGAGAATAAAGATCAAAGACTTATAACCATTATAAAACACAATCTAGATAAGAAATGAAATGATATGATTTTATGAGAAAGGCCAAGTCCTATCAATGTTCTTACACTGTAACTCATAAAATAGAAAACTCATGGGGTGACAAAAGTAAAAATAAATAATAAAAATATGGTATTTGTGAGGAAGGCCAGGTCCTATCCATGGTCTTACACTGTAAATCACAAAAAAAACACCCACAGGGCGCCAAAAAGTATTGAAAAGTGAGAAAACAAAGAGGATAAAATTGTAAAATCATGAGGAAGACTAGGTCCTATCTATGGTTTTACAATGAAAATCATGAGAAAAGGGGAAACCAAAAGACTTAAAAGGAAGGACTAAGGTTTGTGAAAAGAGATAAATGTTTTAGAGCATGAGACCCATGTAAGTATCCTAAAAAAAGTGTTACAAGTATAACATATAGAAATAATGAAAATAAGGGAAGGATTCTACACTAATTTCTATATTAAGGATGAGCATGTGAGAGATAAGCCTATGTATGTCAGAAGTTTTCTTGAAGTTGAATTAGTTTGGTATCTTACCATGTAGAATAAGAGTGGGATTGTAACATGCCCCAAAGGGTAATTGGATGTATGGATGGGCATTTCAATATTCCCTAGAGTCTAAAATGATATGTGGGTGGGCATCATAAGATGCCCTAAAGGCTAAAAATAAGAAGGAAAGATAAGAAAAGAGCAGCCCATATAGTGTCTAAATGGATTCAGGTTATCCAAGAAGATTTTGATAGGGGATTTCATGATGTTGGATAAAATTAAAAGGATGTAAGTAATATTAATTAGAGACAAAACTAATTCAACTAGATAGAGATCTAAGTTAGCCAAATGGAAGAGCAAGGGTAGTAATTAGATACAAGGTCGATTGGGTCGACTGTGTATTGCTAAAAAGGAGGATGAGAAGAGTATATAGTCGACTAGGTTGACTATGTACTTCTAGATAGAAGGTAGAAGAGTATAGAGTTGACTAAGTTAACTATGTACTATTGGAAAAAGGGTAGAATAGATAGATAAGAGACACAGTCATGTTGGTCAATTGTGTATTATTATAAAGAGGAAAGATAGAATTTGTAAGAGACTAAATCGGCCAGAAAGATAGTGTTCTAAAATAGGGTAAATTTTTTGCAATATAAATGATTTAAGAAATTGAATAAAACACACAAACAATTAGATAAATGTGAGTGATATAATTGGGGTACATAACATAAAACCTTACACCAACACTAGCCAATGTAAGTTTTTGTAATACAACACATAATGATTAGAGAGTAAGCAGTCAACTAAAAATTAAGTGCAAAATAAGTGGTCATCTTGAGTGTTATTATATTATTAGGTGTTTTTTTAAGTATGATAGGTAAATTGGTTAAAAATAGGAAACTATAAAGCAATCTATGGATGGTTTTAGGATGTTTAGGCTGAAAAGGATCTATGTTGGCAATGATAATGGCTTAGTATTGGGTCCTACCCCCTCACTTCAAAATCTTAAAATGATAAGGGTGTCAAATTATTTTCCAATATACACCATTAACCACATATTTATACTTGGCTAAAAAACCAAGTCAGCTTCCCCCTTCATAAATAAATACAAATAGGTAGGCCTTGGAAAGACAAATATTAAATGCATTTTGAATATTGTGTGATTTATTAGTTTGTAAAAAAAGAGAAAAAAATTATAACTAAATGGTAATTTGAAAAATTGCCTAATTAGACTATGTGAGCTACTCTAAGCATGAAAACAACTAAAAATGAAAGTGTGAATTAATTAATATAAAATAATTGTTAGTTCCCAAATTTAGAATGGTATAGAGTCAATTCAAATGATACTGCATGCAAATAGTATAGAATAGATTCGACTGGATCACTACTTTTCTACAAAATTAAGAGTCTTTAAGACCAAATTTGAATAGGTTTACTTAGTCTTTGAGACATAAGATAGGCTAAAAAACTAAGTTAACCAGGTTGACTTAGTTTGTTGTAGGGTTGTAGTTTTGAAGATTGATAACTTGTACAAAACAAAAATGAAATGAAGTATTAAAATGACAGAGAGAGAAAAATATTAACTTTGGTGGGTTAGAAGATGATTATGATTTAAAATTTTATGCTAAAGTGCCTTGAATGTTTCTTTCAAACTCTATAAACTAAGTCAATTGGTTCAACCTAGTTCTACAAAACCCTATGTGTTAAAGAAGTATAAGATGACTACATTGACCTCTTCAATCTATTTTTTTGATCTGGATGCTAATTGAAATACTAAGTTAACCTATTCAACCTATTTTGTTGATCTAGATGCTAACTAAAAGACTAAGATGACTTATTCAACACAGTTTGTTAATATGGATGTTGGTAGAGTGAATAAGATGATAGAATCGACATACATCAACCTATTTGATCTAGTAACCTATATCTAATGAATAACTACACATAAAGAACATAGTCATTTTGATGCAATTGTGTGTTAAACCTATACACAGAAAGTTAGAACTATATTGACTGGTTCGATACAATATCACAAATATGTAAAAATAATGAAATGAAAGCATGAAATAAAACTTGAAAGTATTATATTCATATTAGGTTCACCATAATGTATGCAATGTGAAATTTAGTAGATCTACAAGTCAATCATAGCTTAGAGAAGATAGATCCTACTTACATTTTCAATTAGGGATACATTAGATTATTGGGTTCATGACCAATATGGATCCATTAGACCTATTCAAGGGATATATTGCCATAATAAATTCACTAATAATATTTATAAATCCTCCAATCAATCAAAACAATGCAGTAACCCTAACTAGGTCCTATGTTTTCATATTCACTAAACTAATAATAAGTAAAAGTCTAATCTAGTGCTCACCAAAGCTTATGGCACAAAGTGGGGGTTGGTAAACATAAAATAAAACATGCATATAATAATCCTAATTAAGATATGTATAGGAAATACCCTAGTACATAGAGAGCAATATATTCAAAATTCATTACTTATGATACTTCTATCTAATAAAGATAGGAGCAAAGTTAGAGATACCTTAAAAATGAATCCATCGAGACTCAATCTCTCCATTGTCCAAAAGTGTTTCAAAAGAGGTTGTTGTGGTTTGCAATTATCACTAAGAAAGGCCAAAGCATCCAAGACTTCTCCACAAGACAAGATTCTTCTCTAAGTAAAAACCCTAAGCTAAGACTCCTCAAGTAGAATGGTGGAAGAGCACATTATAAAGAAGCATAAATGAATAATTAACTATTATTGTATCTATAATAATGGTGAAATGGATTTTTTTATATAGGTGGATCTAACCCTAACCCTTTTGAAATTTTAGGCCAATAAGGTTGACCCAATCGACCTAGTATCGTAATTGACAAAAATAAACTAGGTTATGGACTACATCGACTAAGAGCCGACCTAAACCCTAATAAGTTTTGTTAATAATAATACAAGGTCAACGTCGCTGACTATGTAATGTAAACTATAAAAAAGGGGTTTTAATTTAGGGAAGGGTTAATGAAGGTGGTAAAAGACTAGAAGAGGGTGAAAAATAAGAGGCAAAGCTTAGGGGAATGGTTTTTAAGAGATGAGTATGTAGATAGTAACTGGTAATAAGGGACAAAAATCCTAAAAAGCACCAATGGTCTACCCACCCCTTTCCCAGTACACCCCTTAAGGCATGCACTCAAATATATTGAGATTCGATGGGTTTTTGATAGAAAGCATCAATAATTCATAAAGTTTAAAAATATTATGTGTATACACCATGATCCTATGACTAATCATAATTTAGGCATTTATTAAAATCCATTTCCTCAACATAATAATAATTAGCATTAGCAACACCAAAAATAATAACAACAGTGATAGAGAACACCAACACAATAACAACAACAATAATATAATGGTTAGAACCAAGGTAAAATTGACCAAACTAACCAAGGAGGCCATCATGTCATTATGTATACCTACAAAAAGTTTGTAGTATATGTCTCGAGCCATCATGTTACCACTATTACCATTAACCCCTAACCAAATACCAATAGACTAAGACTTTTACCCAATAATGCCTATCAACCAAATAATGTCTACCAACCTCCTTATATTGGTAATTATTATTCAGATCATGTTATTAGTCAGGCTTAACCCCACCCAAGAATTACCATTCCAAGATATATTACCTCCCTAACTAATTACTAAGATCTAATACCATATCGAGATTGTGCAATCACAACTCAAAAATCCAAGATTATTATCAAGGGACCTTAATCAAATGCCATGATGAACCCATTTAAGCCTTTATGCCTATAAAAAAAGAGCCAATTTCTATAAATAAAGGGAAGACCTATGACATTATGGAGAATCTATATAAGACACATATGCAAATATCCATCATGGATTTGCTACATGCATCTAGCATCCACAAGAACATACTAAATGAGTGCTTGAGCCAATCTCTCTTACTTGATGACATCATGCTAGATAAATTTCAAGCCATGATAAATCATTTGGCATTTGACTAATGAGTCACCTTTGACTAAAATGACATGTCATCTTTGGGCCCATTTCATAATAACTCACTGTACATCGAGGTTAGTATAACAAACCATAAGGTTAAACACATCTTTGTATACAATGGTTTAGGACTAAACATTGTGTCTCATAAGTTAAGAAAAAATATCAAATTTATAAAAACCAATCTATAGCCAGACACCATTGTCATCAAGGCATATGATCACAAGGAACTAAAATCATAAGGTACTATCATCTTGCTAGTTATCATTGGGCCTTTTACTCATGACACTCTATGCCATGTTCTTGACCTAGAGTTATCATATAACTTACTCTTGGGCTGACCCTAAATCCATAAAATCATGGCCATACCTTCCACATTATATCAATGTATTAAATTTCCCCAATTAGGTATAGAATTGACTATACCAACTAATATCTAGCCTTACCAGTATTACAAATGTCTTGAGGCAAAGTATAAGAACTATAATTATCACTCTAGCCTAAATCATATGTCTAAATCTGATGGAAAAAATGCTGATAAAACCAAATCCATTAAAATGAGACTTGAAGCCAATTAAAATTACCCTGAGAGTGTAGCTTCTACCTCATCTTCACCTCCACTAGACATTGTCAATCACTTTTATATATTTGACAAAGGTATAGGAGAATACATTATGCAAGACTCCTTCCACATTAAAAAATCACCACAAAATCCAAAGCTTATGGGAGACCAAAAGCCAAGAATACTCACATGAAGTGGTAGACCAAGGGAAAATCTCAATTCAATAAACCCATTGTTTTGAAATTGATCTCTATCCTAAAATAGGATGATTCATGCCTTTATAATGATGATTTAGATCATTGTTACAAAAGTGAAAAGTTTCCTATTCCTAATTAGATTATGGATAACCTAGTTTATGAAGGTAGAGTCTTGGAGATACACCAGCAAGGAATGATCAAGCCTGTTTCAATAACCAAGTACAAAAAAACACATGGTATTAGATTCAAACCACCTGGGGGTGACTCCATATAACTTATTTGATTTTCTACACCATCAACTAGCGAAGATGATGATGGCAGTGATACAAGGTTTGATTATAACATCTAGGATGACCTTGACAACATAAATTTGTTTAACCCTTATGCCATTTGTATTGCTAATCATGTTTATTTCCCATTTTCACTTACCCTTTATCACCCAAAATTGATATATTAGGTCTAACAAGAGTTGACAATGCCATTGGATGAGTTCGAGAATGATGAGGACATTTTCAACTTTCTAGGGTTGAGGAATCATATTCCTTTAAGAGATCACAAGTAGGGATTTTCTATTAGATTAGATATTACTACCTATTTTGGAGATCAAGTGAAATTCCTTGGCCAAAATAAAAAATACAATAAAAAATTGAGGTATAAAAGTGAAAACCTCTTTGAGGGGCTTTCATACCAGGGTAAAAGTAAATAAAAAGGCAAGTCTCTTGGTGAAAACCTATTTTAAACACCATTAGAAAAGGGTGTCAACCCCTCTTTACATGAAGCATAGGATACCAATAGTCCAAGGTTCATATATAGATCCAAAATTAGTATCAAAGAGTGACAATATTTTATGTAAATTATTCATGAATGCCCAAAAGTATTATTCATATGACCTTTACCAACATTAGGAGATTTTTATTCATCCTGCTTGAGAGAATTAGATGAGCCAGTCCAGCTAGAGGACTTTGCCATTGCTAAATAATTTATACCCTTGATAATACTTTTAGAACATGTTTCTACACTTATTTTGGATGACACTTTCAAGGTTAATTAATAGTGGGACTCCAAAGGACCCAAAATGGATCAAATTAGGCACATCCCTCACTAAAAAGGAACATGAAGTCTTTAAAACCCTTCTAAGGGATTTTGTTGACATATTTGCATGGGCCTTTTTTTGATATGTTAGGTTTGGACCTCACCTTGGTTTTAGACCATCTTGTTATACATCTTGATGCCAAAATAGTTAAGTAGAAGTTGTAAAAAATGTATCTTTGTATTGTTTTAATAGTCAAGAAAGAGTTAGAGAAAATTTTAAATGTGATATGCATTCAGCCAATTGATTATTTAGAATGGATTTCCAACATTTTACCAGTTATTAAGAAGTTCTAAGGCATCAAACTACATATTAATTTATATGATATTAATAAAGCCTACCTAAAAGATGAATTTCTTCTACCAAATATTGACATGATTATCGATTCAATGACCATTTATGAAATGCTTTCCCTTATGGATGGTTTTTCAAGATAAAACCAAATCATAATTGCACTAGAAGACCAACATAAGATAACATTCACCACTTTGTGAGGAATTTTTTGTTATCAGGTAATGTCGTTTGGATTCAAGAATGTAGGATCCACTTACCAACAAGAAATGATAGTGATTTTCCATGATATGATGCACAATATTTTCAAGGACTATATCAATAACATCTTGGGTAAATCTAATACCTATGTCAACCATCTAGTCATACTACAAAGAATCTTTGAGAGAATTCAATAGCACAATGTTAGGCTCAACCCTAAGAAGTGTGTATTTGGTGCAACTTATGGAAAATTATTAGGCTTCATTGTCTCTTGTAGGGGCATTGAATTTGATCTAACCAAATTTTGAGCCATTACCAAAATGCTACCACCATCTATCTTGAAGCAGTTCCATAGATTCTAAGGAAATATCCAATCAATATGATGCTTCATATCATAATTTTCTAACAAATTCCATGTGTTTATACACTTACTAAATAAGGGAATCACTTTCTCATAGAATGAAGATGCTAAAAATCATTTGAAAATCTCAAGGAATATCTAGCCAATCCACCTATTTTATTGGCACCTATGTTAAACAATCCATTGTTACTTTACCTGTCAGTGATTTAAAATGCCCTAGGGACATTTTTGGCATAAAATGATGAATAGGGGTCATTTAATACCTAATATAAACATTGGTTATGTATGAACATAATTATACATCAATTAAAAATTCTTGTTTAGCTATGGTTTTCATAGCCCAAAAGTTGTGCCATTACATGCTGAATAATAAGACCATTGTAATTGCCAAAGTAGATCTGACCAAGTATCCACTTTTTAAAATAACTTTACAGAGCTGCATGGAAAAATTGATTATGATCTTAAGTGAGTTTAAGATTAATGCCAATTAAAAGGCCATTAAGGTATAGGTACTTGCAGATTAGTTTGTAAAATATCCTCTTCTTGATACTCAACCTCTTACATTTATATTTAAAAATGAAGCCATTATGAATGCAATAGAATTAGAAGCACCTATTGAGGTAGAACAATGGAAAATGTAGTTTGATAGTTCATTCATAACTCATGGGTCAGGGGATATAATATTGTTTGTTACACCATAAAAGGATCTTATTCCTAAGTCCTTTCATATTGGTTTTCCCTATACCAATAATATGGTTGAATATGAAACACTCATTTTAGGGCTTCACCAAGTAGTATAGTGGAACATCCAACATTTACTAGTTCATAATGATTCATATCTTATCATTAATTAGGTCACATACTAATACCAGATGAAGGATGAGAAGTTAGTATGGTATAAATAAATCATCGACATGATTTTAGACAAAAAATTGCAAACATTTAGTTTGAATGGACACCTAAGGCTAATAACAAAATAAGTAATTCCATGGCCATAATTGGCTCCATGATTCATATTATAGATAGGGTCAAGGACAATCAGTTTCTTATAGAACATATCTTAGCATTGAAACATGAACAAATAGTCATTGAGATGGTTTTAGATATTGTTGATCCCACATCTACTTGGTATTATTACATATATACTTACCTCCAATACCAAATTATACCCCCTAACAATTCATGTAAGAAATAAAAATCCTTCATCCACAAATCCTCCCATTATACCCTACTTGAAACTACATTGTATCATATAAGCTATGATGGAACTCTACTTCATTATTTATCTTTGGTATAATATGGATGAGCATTGAGGGAATTTCATGAAGGAGTGTTTGGATCCCACACCAATAGGGTAATCTTAGATAATAAATTACTACATGCTAGTTATTACTAGTTGACTATAGAAATAGATGCAATTGCTTATGTGAAGAAGTGTGCAAAGTGTTAGAAGCATGATAATTTGATTCATGATCTAGCCAAAACACTTAAACCACTAAAAAAAACATGGTCATTCTCAACATGGGGAATCAACCTCATAATCAAGATAAATCCTACATCCTCAAATGGCTATAAACATGTCCTTATTGCTACTAAGTATTTCACTAAGTGGGTGGAATCTATTCCCCTCACTTACATAACTGGTAAGCAGATATCCAAATTCATATTTAATCACCTCAATTTCCATTATGGTATACCCTATGATATTATATCTAATAATTGTGGATCATTTAACAAAAAAAATATGTGAAAATAATTTGTGCCAATATCATATCAAATAACACTTTTATACCACCTATTACCCCCAAGACAACAACCAAATTGAGGCTTCTAACCAAACCATTTTCAATATTCTAAAGAATATTATCAATGATGTTGGTAGTAATTATCACTTGTAACTATTTAATTCCCTCTGGACCTACCATACCACATTCCATACTCCAATAGGATCTACCCTATATTCTTTTATGTACGACACTGAGGCCATTCTTCCTATTGAGGTCAAGTTGCCTTCTCTCCAAATTTAATTGTAGCACATCATTAATGATGAGGACTATAGAGTATCTCATTTGAAAGATCTATACTTTCTTGATGGAAAGCACATGGATGCCTTGAATAACCTTCAGGCTTATCATAATAGATTATGTGGCCAATACAATTGGTGTGTTAAGCGTCAAGAATTTGATCTTGGTGACCTTGTATTAAAATAAAATTAGAATAATGTCAATGTTGAGATAAATAAGAAGGGAAAGTTCTAACCTAACTAGTTATGGCCTTATGTAGTTATTTCTAACTATGATTCTAGAGCATATAGACTCACCATGCTAGAAAGAGATGAACTTAATGAATCAATGAACATAATGAACCTCAAACATTTTTATTCTTGAGGGACTTGAATTATTATCTACAAGGATTATTTAAGTTATGCCATGATATACCTATTTTTTGTACCATATCCTATACTATTCCCACCATACCATAGCCTTTTTCCAGCGAGTTATTTTTACCTAACCCAATCACCTTTGGCTTTGGTTCTAATGCATTTTTACTTAAGGCACTTTAAATGGTTGATTTTAGATGTAATTATAGTAGTTATTTTAGATTAAAACTCTTGAGTAGTGGTATATGACTGTAATATTATAGTGATCGTAAAAATTGCATCCTTCATTTATTATTACATTCTTCAATGCTCATGATACTAATTATAACTACCTATGGGTAAATTAGTACCACTGACCCTTGTCATTGTTTCCTAAATTATAACCACCTTTGTCAAAATTAGGAATAACCTCTTTACCATGCATTTTTGCATTACCTTGCCATACCTTGCCATTTTCTTAATCCTGAACTTGTTGGTACTTATTTGGATGCCCCATTGTAGGCAAAAATACAATGACTTGAGGTCCTTTAGGACTATGTAGGTAGTGCTTAATTTACATTAAGGTCAACTCAGTCACCCCTTTGCCATGATCTTACCATTTTGTGAAATTTTTAAATCTAACTCTTACCATTTTGTGGGTTAGGTCATTTTGTACCTCATAATCCTCCATTGAGTTGAGATACCCAAAATCCAAAACACTGGAAGCATTTCCCAACTTTCACCATTTTAGGTAGAAATACATTGGTTTGAGGTCTATTTTGATTATGTAAGCAATGCTCGCTATTTTCTAAGGTCATCTCAGCCACCCTTAGTTGAATGCTCTCACCATTTTAGGATCAATTTAAGTTTGAATGCTCTCATCATTTTACGAGTACCTTAAGCCACCCTCTTGCCATTTTATGAGAAATATCTCACAATTGTCCATTGAGTTGATATGCCTAAAAAATTCTATAAATATTTGAAACATATTTAAAACCCCTAAACATTTGAAAAATACCCAATAAAATCTTAAAAATCATAAAATCATAAAAATTGGCTTAGAATTTCCATGCAAGATATAAAGAGGTCAATTTTTTTTGAGATGGACTATCTTACCTAGCCAATTTAATTTTTAGACCACTTTGCCTTTTTCCTCTCATTTTTGGGAGAACTACATTAGCTTGAAGTCCACATAGACTATGTAGGCATCACTTGGATATATGGGGTATCTTGGGTTAGCTCGGCCATGACCATTTTCTTCACAACAACTTTTTTACCTTAAGGATTATAGGTCCTATAGCTATTTCACAAGTAATCACTTGTCATTTATTTTCCCCATCCTTATTTTTATTTTACACTCTTGCCATTTTGTGAGCATTTTCTATCTGAACACTTTTACCATTTTGTGAGTAAACTTAGTTATGATCTCTCCATTTTATGAGAAACCTCAACCAACGCTCTCACCCTTTTGAGAGATCATTCTCATTCCAAGCCATATATGTAGTAAACACTATGAATTAACAATTTAATTCATTAGTGTAATACTCATATGTTGTCTTTTAGTGTGGTTTTAGCCTAAAACATGTTGTTAAACTTGCACAAATTTTTTTATGTTGATGTTTTCATGATTGTGAATGTCATCCCCCTCTTTCCTATGCACTTTCCTTTTGTGATACCATTCCTATTTTCATCTACAAGTATATCATCATTTTTCTATCATCCCATATTCTAGGAAAACTACATTTTACCTAAAGTTCACGTTGGACCTAGTGTCCATGGAACTATGTAGGTAGTGTCCACTTGCCTAGTGCATCTGAAGTCAGCTTGACTACACCTTTATATTTATTATATCCCCCCATTTTCTTGATTGTGTCATTGTCCTCTATAGCCTAAGGGCAACGTTTACCATCTTATTTATGTCATTACTTCCTATAGCCTATGGTCAATGTTTACTATTGTACCCTTTGTCATTGCTCCCTATAGCCCAAGGCAACCTTATATCATTTTTTCTTATGTTGTTTTACCTATGTCATTACTACCTAGCCTAGGGGAAACCCTATCACCAAGAGTAACACTTATATTACACATGCACAAACAATTTATTTCTTGTATTTTATTTATTACTAGCATTGTAACTAACCTTGTTTGTATATTGCCATTCATTTAGCTTAGTTTGTTTATTTTTCATCTTTGATATTTTTTGTTTATCTTGTTTACTTTATTTATTTATTTGTCTTTTTTGTTTATTTTTGTTTGTTTGTGTTGTTTGTTTGTTTAATTTATCTTGTTTGTTTAGTTTAGTTTATTTGTTTTAGTTTATTATGTTTGTCCATTTGTTTATTTATTTATTTCATTTATTCATTTGTTTATTTTTATTTGTTTTTTAATTCTTTATTGCCTTTGTGTTCCTTCTTCAGTTTCCATAGGTATATTACATTTTATTTACACTTAAGTCTTGATTATTCATATCTTGTACTTAGGTGGTGAATGTTTTTTTCTAATCTTACACTTGGTTTATTTGTTTTATATTTACACTTGGGATTTTATTGTTCATATCTTATTCCTAGGTTATTTATATTTACATCTAAACTAGGTTTTCCATGCTTAGGGTATGTGTTGTTATTATAGTTGTTCATAGGTGCATAATATCACAAACTACAACAAAAATCAGGCTAATAAAGATTATTGATAAATGCATTGGTAGTACTTCATTGGGATCAAAACCAGTGAAATACCAAACACATGCCTAAATTCAATGAGTAATAACCAGAGTAAATATGATTTATAAATGTGATAATACATATGTGTATATCTGAATAAGCATACATATAAGTCATACAATATAAATAGATAGCAATAGAGCATCATCTCATATACATGGAAAAGTAGTAAAGGAAAGAACATACATGAACATACACATAAATAATGTTAAACATCCATAATGTTAAATAATGAAATCAACATGGAGATAAACAGAACCATATTATATATCAAAATAATAATTTGTACATGTATAATGGCCTCAAAGGACCTAAAAATGAATGTCAATATATCTTAAATGTCATATACATCAAGAAGATATACATATCATCATAGTGTTAAAAGTAAAACAATAATACAATGTACCAATATACCAAAATGCCAATGATCAATTCCGACTCTGAGTGTCCATGGGACCTATAGCTAGAGGTAGACCTAGTGGTCCTAGTGGTGTAGGTGGCTATGATTGATGAATAGAATACCCTTAAGATCCTATAACATGTGTCCTAGTCCTTAATCGACTTGATCTACTACTTCCTCTCTGAGCATCCCATACCTCAAAAGTGGCAACCTGTTGGTCCTTGGGAATAGTAGTCTTATATTCCTTATGGCAGTATGAGGCCTCATCCTTATCTATAAGTCTCTCAATAATCATCTATGAAAAAATTTCCTACATACTAGTTGTCCAAGCCTCACCACACTCTCATCACAGCCTCTACACATCTAACAATGCTTGATCCTTATCTATGATCACCTAAACCCTCTCTATTGTGATCTAGGACTGTATCTAGACCATCCTAGCCACCTCTACCTTTAGTAAATTATTCTCTAACTAAAGGAGAGTTATATCCTCATCATGGATGTCTAATTTCATATGCAGATCTACCACCTACCACTCCAAACTTGTTATCTCCCCCACCCTCATAGTGATCTCCTTCAATATCTTAATATTTGTACCTACCTAGCCATGCCCAAAGGCCCTACCTAGCCTAGATCAATTTGAGTACCTTATATAACTACCATGATAGGATCCAACACCATCATGGATTAGCTATCTATTGTCCCCCAAAAATATCACTCATTTTTGGGACAACATTTGAACTATTTTGGTCTTACAGACCAAAATTGTCTCTTCCCTTTTCAAAATTTGTCCTAGACATTCAAATTCCTCAGTTTTTCAAGCTTCTCAAAAATCTATGAACTCTGTAGGCTTGAATCTATGGACTCAATATGAAGAGAAATATACAGACTCTGTAGGAAGAGAAAATATACAAACTCGACAAGAAGAGAAAATCTACGAACTTTGTAGACCAAGTTCAATGGGCTTTATAGCTTGATTTCTACAGACTTGATTTCTACGGACTCTGTAGGTAGGTTCATTTCTACAAGTTCAATGGGCTTCATAGCTTCTATAGGCAGGTTCAATCAAAATAATCAATTTCTAACACTTGGTCATTTTTAGGATTGGTTCAGTGCCTTGGTTCAAACAAATATCTCCATCGGCAAGCATCAGCAGCAGGTTCAATGCATTTGGTTCAATGGTTGGTTCAACGTCAAATGGTTCATCAGTCAGTTCAAGGCTTTGTTTGAACCGTTGAACCAAAACTTGGTTCAACATCTTTTGGTTCAATGGTTAGTTCATCACTTTGGTTCATTCAATTGAACCATTGGATTGAACCATTTTGGTTCAAAGCTTGGTTCAACCGATTGGTTCAACAAAGTGGTTCAACAGTTGGTTCATCAGCTTGGTTGAAGGCTTTGCTACATTTGCTTGGTTCAAAGAATTGGTTCAATCAAAGGGTTCATCAACTTGAACCATTTTGGATCAACCAAGTAGTTCAACGTTTGGTTCAACCAAGCGGTTCAATCCAGTGGTTCAACGTTTGGTTCAACCAAGCGGTTCAATAAAATGATTCAACAGTTAGTTCATCACCTTGGTTCAAAGGAGCAATTCAAAGGAGCGGTTCAAATGTAAAAGTTCAAAGAGCCTCTCAAAGGACAAGTGCCCTTGTGGAGGGCACTTGGTCGACAAATTTTGTTTAAGGCAGATAGTCATAATTCTTTCAAACTTTTATCTGAAGGAATTCCTTTAGACAAAAAGTCTGAAAGAATTCAAGAAGCGGCTGTGGGAAAAAAGCTTGAAGAAATAACCAAGGCAAAAGTGATAAAGAACATTTTCCATAGACTTTTTATCTGTGGGAAATTTTTGTGAACTTTTTGTCTGCAGGAATTTGTCTGGGGAAAATGCCCGCAGGAAACCTGCGAAAGGCCGCTGAAGGACCCCAAAGGGCAAGTGCCCTTGTGGGGGACTCCCAGCTGCCAAATAGAAGGACACTTCCCCGAAGCTGAAGGGTCACCTTCCCTTCGAGAAGATGTAAATCAAAAATCCTAAAGGCCATTCAAAGATCATTTCTTAAGGCCCGAAAGGGTAGTTTCTTTCCAAAAAAGTGCCAAACAAGAAAGCTAAAGAAGGGCCAAGGGGTGATGCACTTGAAGATGTCAAATTCAACACAATGAACTAACCATTGAAAACATAGTGACGGGCACATGAATGTCAATTGTAAAGCTCACAAAATAGCCATTGATCCTTTAAATCTACAGACCCGAATGCATTCACAGACTTCAAGGCCAAGACCAGTAGAAAGTGAGGAAGGAATAGAACAACAAATTGAATCTAGGACCCAATTCAATTAACCAAAAAAGGAGGAATGATGAAGGTAGGATCAGATCACTAGGTGGGCATTGAAAGTTGCAAACTTTCAATAGCGTGACTTGTTTCTCTTCATTGATAAAATCAAATGGGTAAATGCCCCTAAGTTCCAGCCTATCTTTTTAACAGATTCCAATGCAATATGATGTGTTACTATTCCCGAGTCCTTCTTGAAGAGGCTATATAAGGGACTCTCTTTTATTGTAAATTTATCTCTTTTTGATAATCAGAACGAAACTCTGCCCAAATTGAAAGGCATTTTCTAAGACTTTGAGCTCAGTTTGTTGATCATATTTTGTTATTGGAATAAGAAAGCAAGTGATTTTTTAGACTTTGTGCTGTGATATCTTTATTGTTAGGGAAACTATTCTTGTCTTTTTCCTTAATATATCTTTTGTTCCTTTAATTCAACAAGTAGAATTAGTAACAACAATCAAGAAGGTTTCCTGAAGAGTCAAATGTGGAGAGACTTTGTGCCCCCATAATTGCCTTTAGTGTGTTTTCTTTTCATTTCTGTGTAAAGGAATTTGGGATGACTTTGTGCCCTCATTGTCCTTTATATCTTACTCTTGATCAATTCAGTTGGAGACTTTGTGTTGCATCTCAATTTGTTGGTTATTACATCCTTTGCTACATTTTGTTGTTAATACTAGGAATATTCTTGTGGTTTGCTGAATAGTACTTCTAAAAGAAGAGGAGTACTATCTATCATTTCCTTTGATTTTTTCCTTTTATCTGCATGCATCATCTCTGAAAAAAGAGAGATGGATGGCTTGTCCTACCCCTGAGTATTATTTTATATTTATATATATATAGCTTATCTATAGGGAACCTCCCCTTGATGAGAGGAGAGATCAGTCCCCTTTTGATGTGGTAAACCTACACATTTAGATGACTAATCTTCCTACTTTGGCTAATCAGACCTATTTTGTTTATCATTATGCTGATAGACAAAATATTCAACCAACAGTTTTTGGCAACTCCACTGGGGATCGAATATCCATTATCCATTTATAATATATCCACTCACCTCCACACTAACCAGGAAAGAATGCACAATTTAAAGCCTCAAGCTTTAACTGAAGCAAGGTCAATTCTTTTCCATTTTTGTTTCACAATCTGACAGATTCAAGGTATACACGAAGCCAAAGGGCTAAAGGTATCATTGACCCTATATTCAAGTTGGTACAGCAAAGTGATTTTGATCTATTTCCTTCACCATCTCATTTCCAACAAACCAAGAGTTTTCCTCCTACTAAAGTCAAATCTCCATTGCTAGATGAAGTATCTACTTCTACTGTTGATAAAGCTTTTCCAATAATTACCCTCTGAGATTTGTTATCCCTCCTTTTCATAATCTTACAATGGCAGTTCAAGGCCCCTGGGGTAATGCTTTTGGTCCTCTCAATCTTACTCCACCTCTACATGAGCTTCCACGTAGTTCTAGGAAGAATTTACCCAAATTATATGGTGATGGGAAAGTTCATCCTGATGAACACATTATAGCCTTCAACATAGCTTGTGGAGTAATCATAGTAGAATTTGAAGATGTAGCAGTCAAGATTTTTATGGAGACACTACAAGGTGCTACTACAGATTGGTTTTATCATCTACAGGCTCGGTTAGTGACTAATTGGAATACTCTCAAAGCTAAGTTTGAAGCCATATTCAAACCTATAGAAGATGCACATGCACTTTTGGCTCAACTTACATAGATGAAGAAAGAGCCTCATGAAACTATGAGAGACTTCATAGCCAAATTTGACAAACTGAGAAATAAAATTCCAGTAATAGCTCGACCTATAGCTGAGAATCTCAAATGCTTTTTCATTAATTCTCAGTTACCTGAAGTAAAATTTTATTTTGAGACGTGTTGGTCAAATAGATCTTGTTGCAGCTCAACTTTTGGCCACTGAGGTAGAAGATGATCTCATCTTAATAGGGAAGATAAGAAGAGATCCAAATAGAAATAGACCTTCATCATCTTCTAAATATGCATCTACAGGCACCACTAATCCAATGGTGCAAAAGTTGGAAAATGAAGTGCTAGCCTTGAAAAATCAAATGGCTCAAGGAATGTCTTTTGCTCCTTCATACAGAAGGACATTCCCAAATCAGTCATATCAGGGCAATGCTGCCAGGAATCAAGGTCAACAAAATTGCCTTCCTCCCCCACAAGGGAAACTTGCCTTGGAAGCTCCTCCAACCAATTCAGCAATGGGATATCTTGAAATAGAGTCTAAGTTCTCTTTCCAGCTTGAATTGAATCAAGAAAATGACGTTGATCTCCTTGAAGATGATCAAGAAGAATTAGCTGGCAACTCCCACATTGGTTTCTTGAACTACCAGAATGAACCCAGAAGCAAAGGAGAAGCTTTTGATGGATCATATGCAGTGTTTACTAGGTCTAAGAACCAATTAGTTTAGTAAGTTGATAAAAAAAAGACAGAGGAGCAACCTCAACCAACAATTATAATTGCTAAACGTGGAACCACTCTGCCTTTTTAGTCAAAGGATCTGGTGATTACCCAAAATGTAAGTACATCAATTTCACCTTCACCTTCTACTCCCATTTCACAAACCAGCCCTCCTTCCATCCCTCCTAAAATCCAAAAGGTTGAAATGATTTCCTCTGCTCTTAGTCCAATTCAGCCATTTGACATAATTGATCATGTCAAAAAGACCAAAATACAAATGTCTAAATTTGAATACTTGCAGTCCAATCTTGATCAATTGGATAAGTTGGTCCAATGTATCAAGAACCAAACCATCCCTATAGGTTAAAAAGCTAAAAAAATAATTCTTGATTCCCTAAAGAACATGCCTATTCCAAATAATCTTGTCATTACTCCTCCAGTTGCCCCTGGGAAAATAGAACCTTTATATGTTTCCCTGTTAATAAATGGTTATCAGCTCAACAATTGCATCATTGATTTTTGGGCATTTGATAATGTCATGCCTAATAAAGTAGTTGAGTCTCTAGGTCTCACACTAACTAAGACATTTGGGTGATGTTTCTCCATGGAGAACAAGCAAGTACCATTACTGGGGCAAATCAAAGATGCCCAATTTGCATTTGCAGCCTTTCTAGACAAGAGAATCAAGATGACTATCTTGGTGGCTGACGTCCCAGCATCCTATGGCATTTTGCTTGGATGAAATTTCTATAAGGACGTGGGAGGAGAACTAAGCATGGATCTATCTGAAGCAAGGATCCTTGTCTAAGGCGTGATGAAGAGATTGCTCCCTGAAAAGGAAGCAAAATACGTGGTCACCCAAACATCAGCCCCTGCAACACAAATTCTATTTGAGTCTTCAGGTAGGGGTAATTATTTCTTTACCACAGAGGATGTTCATGTTTCTATAGATGAAATTTCTATAGCTAACAATCCAAGAATTGATCCAAACAAGACTTCATGAGAATTGGTAGGGCACAGTACAAGTAAGGAAGGATCTTCCATCTCTAACAAAGAGAAATATGATAGGAGATCAGCTTCTGATGATGCTTCGATCCTAAAATCCAATGGAAGCAATTTTTACACCAATGATGGAGTTGGGACTGTGTTGATATCTCCTCATGCAATTTGCAAGTTAGCAACACCAAAAACATAGCTAGATGTGAATCTCTGTTGCTCGAATTGAAGATTGCTCAAGATGAAGAAATCAAACTCCTTCACATCAAAGGAGATGTTAAGCTGATAATTTGTCAAGAGTTTGATTTAGACAATCCAATCATATGCTGGACTGAACTAGAAGAACAACCAATTATGGTAATAGACCATGCTGTTGCAAATCAAAATCAGGCAAAGGAACCCTTCACCAAGAAAGCAAGGAGTTATGGTTTCCAGTTTGAAGACCAAATCCTACCTTGGAACAAGAAGAAGAAAAAGCCAAGGGGAAGACACAGAAAATTGGTTTCTTGGTGGAGAACTCCATTCGCCTATCACCATTTCTGGGGGCAAAATGTCTTATTGCTGGTTTATCAGAATAGAGCACTATTTTCACTGTCTCCCAAGAAGCAACATCTGAAATACTTCAATTCTTGAAGTATCAGATCATTCCATCTGTACATATGTATATTTGTATAGTTTTTAATTCTATTTTGTTTTATTTGTTTCCATTTTTTATGCCTTTCATTTCTGGGTAGCATGACTCCATAACCCAATGGTACACATGAAGACACTGAAGATTCTGGATTCTACTCCTTTCAATTCTTTTTACAATTGATAGAAGTTCCCCAACTGGAGCCAACTATTGTCCCCCAAAAATATCACTCATTTTTGGGACAACATTTAAACTATTTTGGTCCTACAGACCAAAATTGTCTCTTCCCTTTTCAAAATTTGTCCTGGACATTTAAATTCCTCAATTTTTCAAGATTCTCAGAAATCTATAAACTCTACAGGCTTGAATCTATGGACTTAGCAGGAAGAGAAATCTATGAACTCTACAGGAAGAGAAAATATACAGACTCAGCAAGAAGAGAAAATCTACGGACTTTGTAGACCAAGTTTAATGGGCTTTATAGGTTGATTTCTACAGGCTTGATTTCGACGGACTCTGTAGGCAGGTTCATTTCTACAAGTTCAACAAGCTTCATGGCTTCTGCAAGTGGGTTCAATCAAAATAATCAGTTTCTAACACTTGGTCATTTTTGGGATTGGTTCAGTGCCTTGGTTCAAACAAAAATCTCCATCGGCAAGCATCAGCAGTAGGTTTAATGTATTTGGTTCAACGTCAAATGGTTTGTCAGTTAGTTCAAGGCTTTGTTTGAACCATTGAGCCAAAACTTGGTTCAACGTCTTTTGGTTCAATGGTTAGTTCATCACTTTGGTTCATTCAATTGAACCATTGGCTTGAACCATTAGCTTGAACCATTTTGGTTCAAAGCTTGGTTCAATGAAGTGGTTCAATAGTTAGTTCATCAGCTTGGTTCAAGGCTTTACTTCATTTGCTTGGTTTAAAGACTTGGTTCAATCAGAGGGTTCATCAGCTTGAACCATTTTGGTTCAACTAAGTGGTTCAATGTTTGGTTCAACCAAGCGGTTCAATCAAGCGGTTCAATCAAATGGTTCAACAGTTGGTTCAAAGGATTGGTTCAAATGTAAAAGTTAAAAGAGCCTCCTGAAGGACAAGTGCCCTTGCAGAGGGCACTTGGTTGACAAAAACACCCTTCAAAAGGGTCATTTTTTAAGAAGGCCACAAAGGTAAATTCCTTCAAAAATTTTGTTTAAGGCAAACAATCATAATTCTTTCAGACTTTTATCTAAAGGAATTCCTTCAGACAAAAATTCTGAAAGAATTCAAGAAGTGGCTACAGGCAAAAAGCCTAAAGAAATAACCAAGGCAAAAGTGATAAAGAACATTTTCCACAGAATTTTTGTCTGTGGGAAATTTTTGTGGACTTTTTGTCCACAAAAATTTGTCTAGGGAAAATTCCCTAAGGAAACCCACGAAAGGCCACCGAAGGACCCTGAAGGGTAGGTGCCCTTACAGGGGACTCCCAGCTGCTGAATAGAAGGACACTTCCCCAAAGCCGAAGGGTCACCTTCCCTTCGGGAAGATGTAAATCAAGAATCTCGAAGGCCATTCAAAGATCATTTCTTAAGGCCCAAAAGGGCAGTTTTTTTCCAAAAAAGTGCCAAACAAGAAAGCCAAAGAAGGTCCAAGGGGTGACACACCCGAAGATGTCAAATTCAACACAATGAACTAACCATTGAAAACATAGTGATGGGTGCGCAAACGTCAATTTTAAAGCTCATAAAATAGCCGTTGATCCTTTGAATCTATAGACCCAAATGCATTCATAGACTTCAAGGCCAAGACCAGTAGAAAGTGAGAAAGGAATAGAACAACAAATTGAATCCAAGACCCAATTCAATTAACCAAAAAAGGAAGAATGATGAAGGTAGGATCAGATCACCAAGTGGACATTGAAAGTTGCAAACTTTCAATAGCGTAACTTGTTTCTCTTCATTGATAAAATCAAATGGGTAAACGCCCCTAAGTTCCAGCCTGTCTTCTTAATAAATTCCAATGCAATATGATGTGTTACTATTCCTGAGTCCTTCTTGAAGAGGATATATAAGGGACTCTCTTTTATTATAAATTTATCTCTTTTTGATAATCAGAACGAAACTCTGCCCAAATTGAAAGGCATTTTCTGAGACTTTGAGCTCAGTTTGTTGATCATATTTTGTTATTGGAATAAGAAAGCAAGTGATTTTTTAGAATTTGTGTTGTGATATCTTTGTTGTTGGGGAAACTGTTCTTATGTCTTTTTCCTTAATATATCTTTTGTTCCTTTAATTTAACAAGAAAAACTAGTGACAACAGTCAGGAAGGTGTCCTGAAGAGTCAAGTGTGGAGAGACTTTGTGCCCCCATAATTGCCTTTAGTGTGTTTTCTTTTTATTTATATGTAAAGGACTTTGGGACGACTTTATGCCCTCATTGTCCTTCGTATCTTACTCTTGAGCAATTCAGGTAGAGACTTTGTGCTGCATCTTGATTTGCTGGTTATTACATCCTTTGCTACATTTTGTTGTTACTACCAGGAGTATTCTTGTGGTTTGCTGAATAGTACTTTTGAAAGAAGAGGAGTACTATCTGTCATTTCCCTTGAGTTTTTCCTTTGATCTACACGCATCATCTCTAAAAAAAGAGAGATGGATGGTTTGTCCTACCCCTGAGTATTATTTTCTATTTATATATATATATATATATATATATATATATATATATATATATATATATAGCGAACCTCCCCTTGATGAGAGGAGAGATCAGTCCCCTTCTGACATGGTAAACCTATACATTTGGATGACTAATCTTCCTACTTTGGCTGATCAGACCTATTTTTTTTATTAGTACGCTGATCGACAAAATATTCAACCAACACTATCATCCTTTCCATCATCCCCTCTACTATTTCCTCCATCATACCCACTATCCCTAGCATCAAATCCATTATCATCATCACCTCCATCATCTCCACTACCATGCCAAGTATTATTGCTATCATTGGCATTTTTAGATGTCTTGGCCTCAATATCCATAAGCATCTGACCACCTACCTGACCTAGGATGGTAAGCCTCAAAGGACACACCTATACCCACCAGTGAATGTACGCAAATATAAACCTTACATATATCAACCCTTAAATATGACCATCCTATCCATGGAACACTCATATAAATAGTAGTGGATACACTCAAAATAACATGGGTGTTTTTATTGATCTCTCTATTCACATGAAAAAACCATCAAGGATTCTCTAGCACTTCTTTTATCATGTTAAAATGTCAAAGTAACCAATTAGGGTGGTACTCCTAGATAATGTGTGACTACCTGCCTATCAAAAAGCACATGGATGTCATATATGATTTATATTAACCATCCCTAAACCATTAGAACTGATACAAAATATAGGTCTCCATATAAAAAATATGGGGTGAGCTCATCAAACATACAATGGTAGAAGTATATCTATCCCTTATGTCCTCATCATCTTGCCCTAGTTTATGCCCAGCCATATGATAATGGCACCTCTGAGTCATAGGCATGTCTCTAACCCATTGGTCACTCGATGGAGATATGATCTTGGCCCTATACCATCATTAGTGTGGGCACTCCAATGTTATGCCCTCTTTGATATGCCACCATATGCAAATCTTTGTATAATTAAGCCGAGACAGTTGGCCCTCATGCAAATATTATGGCCTCATCCATCATACTACAAATGATGCCTCCAATACCCATATGGAAATACCTTCCACTCTTGTTAGGTAACAATATGTTATTGACCATAGCCATCAAAACTATGACCTCCCTATCAAAAATTATTGGTGGTGAAGGATCCCTAGAGGATAGGTCGCCAGGTTATATATATGAATATGTCTCAAGCAAGTTTATATCAACCTTCCCATGAACCATGGGAATACCCTGATAGCTAACCAAATCATCAAACACAAGCTATTTCTATGTTGTATCAATTTAGAAGAGCCTATGTCCTTTCATTAGTAGCTTGAGGATACACTAGGTACCTTCAAGGGTGATGGTCACCTCTCTAGTGGGAAGATGAAATGTTGAATCTCATTATGCCAACACTCTAAAAATGCACTTAGGTAAGTTTTATCTACATGAATAACCAGCATCTATGACATATTATACAAGTATAGAGCTTGTAAGAAGTCAGTCATCTCCACCATATAGATATATGGTATGCATAAGTAGTGTGAACATCATTCCCATGTTATCAAAACCACTAGTCATACCTATAATCACATATAGATTAGTGTTAGCCTATATTTATGTCATTTTATGAGCCTATGCCTACCTTAACAAGCCTATTTTCCCTTCTCTCCTAGAGGTTGGACCCTAGTTTGGTCCCCTAAGCCAAGTGTTTTGCCTTCTAGGGTAAAGTCATCATTTTCCCAAATGGTGAAGTCATTGTTTTGGCATTTTTTCACCTTTTAGGCAAAATCACATTTTTCATTTTTCACAAAAATGGTGACTTCACCTAAAAATGGAAAAATCAAAATTTCCATTATTTTTAAGATTTTTTAGTAAAATTGATGTTTCCAAGAATGGTGATTTCATACAAAGTCATTGATTTCCTTGGCAAAGTTATTGTTTTACCTAAAACACAAATAGTAACTTTTCCAATTTTCAACCTAGGACTAGAAATTAATGAGAAATAAATAGCATTAATGATGAAAGTGATAATACATGATAGTGGTTCATTATGTTGGATCACATGTGCTCTCTCACCCATTTGATGATGTGTCATTGTGCTCTTCCATGTGCCATTTCTCTCAACTAGCTCACCTGTAAAACCAGAGCTCAAATCACAAAGGGGCTAGGGTGAAAATGAATGTTTTTCACCCTAGAGGTGAATATTTAGCCTAAAAATTTGAATTTTTACCCCCCTTCATTTTGATCACTCTAGGAAGTGTATTTTTATCTCCATTATCTATTTGACATGTTGTTTGATCCTACATGCCTTATTTATCAATCATTTTATAACCATCCCATCTTATTAGGCATCATCTAAGAATCATTTAACAACATTATTTTTATAACTACCCAACATGTTTATTTAAATGTGCATCTTTGTACTCACACTTAGGCTAGAAACATGTTTTTATTCTTTTCCATCTCATCATAAATTTATTTTATGTGTTGTTTACATAAGCTCCCCTTGCCAATTTGCCCATGTGTGACAAATTCTTTTTCAATCGATCAATAATATATTTTACCTTCTTGGATAAAATGTGTTTTGAATCATGTGATTCAATGTGTAAATGATTATAACCACCTTTGGTAAAATCATTCTTTTTCATCCCATTTAATGATTATAACTACTTTTGGGAAAATCATTACTTTCTTACATAAAATGTGTGTTATCGCATCATACATTAAATGTGTGTTGTCACATCATACATCAGTTGCATTGAGGATCCTCTAGTCCATCTCATGACTATGTTGTCTATGTCACGTATGTGTTGAAATATGTCTCAAGTGCTTGTGTGTATCATTATCATGATATTTTGTGCATATATGTGTGTGTGTGTATCTACATCACTTTTGACCTTGTGTTTCTATGATTAATATCAAGCATTATTATAATTTTTTGTGATGCCATGATTCATATCATGAATATTATATTGGCTTATTACTGAGTTCTTATATCTTTGATGATCATTACTATGATTTCCATTGTTTACCTAGTTTAGACATATAATTTTGGTATTAAACACTTAACAATGTCAATTTTGACTAAGCCTTAATATAAATGACTTGTGCATATATAACTTAGTTTTTACCACATTATATGTTATCCATTTACTTATATATGGTTTTGACCATTATAAATTGTCAGTATCCATACATAAATTCATTGTAGTCTCTACCTAAACATCTTATCATCTTAGATAGACAATTACTTGATCCCAAATAAAATTTTCCTATATTTTGGATGGTTTCAACCATATTTAGATGGATCCAATTACTAAATCCATCTACCTTGGTTGGACTTGTTGTGTGCCTTTATTAAATATTTTCCCAAATTTAAAACCTTTATTTGGGTTAATCTATACATTTCACATGTTGTCTTGGATGGAAATTACCCAAATATTTAGTAATATAATAATATCAAGCCCAATCCTATTCATATTTAACACTCACTTACTAAGTAATACATCCACACATCCTTGAGTAATTTCCCTAAATCATTAAAATCTAAAAAATCTTCAAAATACTCTAAGCCAATTCTAGATATCATTGTAAGGTCAAAATCATAGGTATTCAAGTGTATAAATCCATACATAGGATTTCAAAACACGATATTACACCAATTTCACATTCACACCTAGGTGGGAGAACTATGTACAGTTTTAACCCTATACAAATAATTGGAACATAGGCATTGGTTAGCCATTCAGTGAGGGGTAAATGATGTTAGCTTAGCCCATCCTTTTGAACCCATTTTTATAGGTAAATAAAGTGTTGAAAGTGGATATGTTATTTAGAGGTGAGGTAATATGAATATAAACCTACACATAGTCCCAATATCTGATATTGAACCAGATACTCATTACAAACAAGCACAGTGATTTTTGATGGAATATTATGGAACATCTCACCAAGATAAATATGGTAGAGAATAAATGTATCTATTTTCCATTAGCATCCAAGTAATGTTGAATATTTCCCAGTAGGTTTTTACACTCAAATTACTAGTATGAGTGACAACATATTCATTCCAAACCTTTTTCTTTTTTGACAACTTAACACTATCACATACCATAACATAAGTTAAACAAGCTAAGTACCCTATCTTCTAGGGCATTTCTATTTATAAAATTTAAAAAAAATTAGTCATACTCTAATAGTTATTTTCAAAATTTAATTAATTTATACATAGAATATACAATTTGAATTAGTCTAAAGTTTTACATTGTTTAGATGATTATCTCCCAATAAGATAAAAACATATTGGTGAACTCATTCCTTGTCTTGAACACAGTGAAACACCAAGTTCTTTTTGGGTTTCATTATTCTATTTAAGATTTCATATTTTTTTATTTACATATAATTTTTAGATACTATTTCCCCTCTTAGGTATTCATGTTGTCATAAGGTTTAGATCCTTAAAACCATATATTTATTTTTTATTCCTTTAAGCATAGAAACCCCTAGGTTTCCTTTAGAGTTTCAAAATTATATGTTAGGGTTGCAAAATATTTTTGTTATTTCTAATTTCTCCATAAAAAAACATAATAATTTTGTAATAAAAAAATAATGTGGATGGTAGATTTTATGAAATAGATAGATATAAATTAACTCAATATCTTCATATGAATCTATACTTGCATGATCTATTGTTACATGTAACTATAGCTGAAATAAAAATAATGCTAATGTTGTTACATCTAAATAACATGATCCCATCACTTATATTAATATACATGTTCAAGGTACTAACTTTATAATAGATGATCATAATGCCACTACTTATATTATCCATATGTCTACACTTATGATTACACACATGATTCTCACCCATGGTGTAGGGGAAAAAACGTTTTTCCTTGAATTATTAAGACTATCCCTAATTATCACACTTTCATGCATCTTAAGGTTTTTTTTGTCAACTGCTACATGATTTTATATGCTCAATGATCTGATCCTTATGTAAATGGTTCTTGATATTCAAATTAAGGTTTTATAATTGGAACAAGGTTCTTTTAGAGTGGGTCATGCCACTAATTCTCATGAATTATTACACAATCCATTGGCCTCTAATATCTTATCTTATCCTTTACCTACAAGATTTTTTTCACCTTATCTTACTCTATATGATAGTAAGGGTGATCCATAAAAACACCTTCAATCCTCTCACATAATATGTATGGACTATGAATCAAATGATAGGTCATTGATTAATTTTTTTCATGGAGTCTTGAATACTAGACCTTGTGATTATTATATGAACTCCAATTCCATTTTGGTCATGCCTTTAATCATTTTTCCAATCTATTATTAGCACACTTTTCAATCAACATCAATGCGATGTTGTCCTATGATTAGATTTTAAAACTTAAGAAAGGACCTAATGAGCCTATCAATTAATATGTGCTCCATTAAAATATTATTCTCTCTAAGATGACAAGTCTAATTATTTATAATTAGTTTCAAAACATATTCAAGTAAAGCTTACTTTCCCCACTACATGAGTCCATTATTTTCAAATTATTTCAATATTTTGATGACTTGTGCCATGCAATCAAGGGCCAAAACTTTGTGTTCTTTGTTATGAACAAGATAAATCAGGTTCCACCCCTCCAACCATTTATGGTTCAAAGTTTCATAGTAGACCAAATTTCAAATCCAAAGTGAATGATAATAAGAATGATGCAAAAAAACATAGTTAACATAGTGTAATAGCCTTGTAATTTTCTTTCCTTATCAACTCCTCAAAGGAGGAAATTTTAATAATTACATAAACCTTCTCATATTATACTATAAAAATTAATTTCAATCTCATATCTTTCCTCCCCAAAAAATAATTTGATATGAGTAGGCCACCATCTCTGGATTTGAGAGTAATGCATTTTATGATTATCGTGGATGCATAGGACATTTTCTTAATAAATGAATAATGTTGTAACATAATAGTTAATATTTTGTGGATGATAAATTATCAAGATAAATACATCTATAAATTATTCACATACACAACTTGATTTGAATGCAAAATTTAAAATATTGCTTGATCCCTTACCAAATCATGATGAAAAATAGACTAAACTAATCCTGAAGTGTATATGACTTACAATGCACATCATACTTTGACATATTATGATTATAGGAATAAAGAGTATCATCATTTTTATGTTAATTATACAATTACATATACCTAATATATATTTTCAACAATGATTCTATTTAGGTGTTATATTTTATGTGTGCCTCGATTGACTCACATCCTATACATAACACCATGGTAGATAATGGTTCATATTAAAATGTTTTCATTATATATATATATATATATATATATATATATATATATATATATATATATATATATATATATATAATTATTTGATGTATGCAATAAATATAGTCAAAGGATGCAATGGAAAGGAAAAAAACCTCTCAGGAGTATTGTACTACCACTTAATGTAGGTCCTATAGAATTTTCCTTTGTATTCCTAGTCTTGAAAAATATAGGGACATTAAAAATGTTTTTATTATATCCTTGGATGCATAATTTGTTGTGTGGTACCATATTTTATACATATATTAGTGAATTATATTCATAGTAAAAGAGTAATTATGGCTCTAGGTATACCATATGAGTAACCTATTTAGCCACACATATTTATTTTGAAGGATACACCATAGACAATTATACAACTTATATAAGTTAATTATATGTATTAATACCATAAAAATTTAATTAATTCCCCTAAAATATAAATACTTCAATGTCCATCACATCATAGATCTATTCTAGTTCATTAGACATTACTGACTTGGTCATGTCTTAAGTTTATTTGCATGTTCTAAAATGACTTAGGCACATTATCATACTATATATAATAATACAAAAAATACAATGGTTACTAGAGTTACATTAAATATTAAATATCATAATATCTATGATAACCTTAATGGTTATGTTACAACATCATATCACTTCTCAAATTTTGATACAAATGCATATGTTATTATTCACCCACAAAGGATAACCTTTACCATGATTAACCTAGGACCTAAATTAGAGCATTCCATTGATGGGATAATTATTTATCATCAGAATAACTTATATTCCAAAAAATAAAAAATATAAAAACATTAAAATATTTCAAAAATACCTAAAAATCAAACTACATTAAAAAATCAAAAACCATAAACTATGCATGACGTGTATAGATAGTTTAAATCAATCATTATGATTTAGAATAGATATGGTATATCATATAAATATATATACACACACACACACACACACACACACACACACACACACACACACACACACAAAACACATTAATTTCATAATATGCATGATTTTGATGTATGACATAGTGGTTAAATATGACATTGATACTTAGATGCAATGTATTTTAACACCTAGGGTCTACTGCTCCTACATTAGGGTCATGCTTACACTAGGAGACTATTCATATAATTTCACATATTAAATATTTAAATTGTAATTATAATGATCATATTGAGATAATTTAGACTTATTACACATGGATTTCACTTACTCATACTACTTAGAGTGTTACTTCTTCATATACTATGTTTTATACATGCAATGATGACATAAATTTATTGTGTAAATTAGCCTTGATTATTCATGTATGATTTATTATTTTGTGTGTTACATGGTGTGATCCTTGATTGTGTATTACATTGTGTGACTCATTTAATTATTACTCTTCATGACATTAGGTGTTCATTGTGTGTATCTTTTTACATTTGACTCTTTTTCTATGACTTTGTGTGACATTGGGTGTTCATTATGTGACTCCTTTTACATATGAAACTTAATTTATGTGGTCATTGCCTAGATATTTTTAAGTGTGAATATTATTATGGAGGAAATGTTTTTTATTATTTATGTGACTCTTACAATGTGTATTATTATGTGTGTTTCTATGTTTTCTTGTGTACATCATGCCCATGCCATTGTGTGTGAATGTGTGTGCATTGTGTGGATATGTCTATTATTATTTATTGATCATGTGATGTCATGATTCATAGTATGAATTATTATAATTATGTGTAATTCCATGATACATATCATTCATATTTTTTTAATTTATTACTTAATTTTTATATGATCAATACTATGATGACTATTATCATGTGTCTCATTAATGTATCTACTTGACATGACATTTTTAAGAAATAAGATACATGTTTCATAAATGTTATGATGATATAATATTACTATGATAATATAATCTAATTATGTTTGCACTTTTTTTTTTCTTACATATTTTTATATATAACATGATGCATATAACTCTTTTCTTTTGAGATGAGTAATTTACAAGCTACATTCCTCACCTCAAAATGGGGGCATTCACAATGGGATTGTCTTAGAAATTAAGTCATTTATATATATATATATATATATATATATATATATATATTCAAAATATGGGAACATATATATTGATATTTGGAACATATTTTCATACATTATTATAGTTTTACACATATTATTATAGGATTTACTTGGGTTGCTATAGATTTGACATAGAGTTTGGGAATATGCAAGGCATATACTAGATATTCAATGGGATTGTGAGTGAGATTTCATTATTATATTATATTATTACATATATTACATGAATCATATTACAAAGGTTATCATTTTTTATGAATATACATTGTATATGTTCATAATTCATAGATATTATGATATTTTGGCATAGGTTATATGACTCAGATTACATGGGTTATCATATTGAGGGAAAATGTAGAGCATATGTGAGACATTATACAAGACTAGTTACTCAAAAATGCTTAGGATATACTCAATTTTGCTTAGGAATTAATAAAATTGAATATTAAATTCTTCCTAATATATATAATTCATAAAAATTACTTAGATATTGAAGTACTTGGGTTTAGTTAGGTCTTATTGGAATCCATTATGGGTCCCATTCTTAGAAAAATGCAATGAGTAGTGTGGTTAAGGTTCTGAGTGAATTAAATTTTAAGGACTAATCCATTTCCAATGAGGGTTTTTGCATATTCATCTCAACCCCATGGTTTTAACACTATCATCTCCATGGGTCACAATCACTCAATTATCCATTGACTCCAAAATGTAACTTGGTTATCTTGCATACTAGTGTATTCATTCCTTGTTATTTAGCTTTCAAATATGTTCAATTATTACTTTATATTTTTGATCATAATTGGGCACTAATTTCTACATGTTTCCTTGCATATTTCACATGGAGTAATATATAAACTCAACATGTATCTAATACACCCTACCACAGTTACACTTATGCAAAAAAATATAACTCTATCCTTTTACTCTATCACTTTCAATTACTACAATAGAAGGGGAGAAAATTTAAACACATGAATTTAATATTAGACACTTGAAAATGTCCATTTTTACCAATCCTTGGTATATATGACTTGTGTGTGCATATCCATCTCTTGCTCATACTCTCTCCTAATAATTTACTTACCTATATGTCTGACCTTCTCAAATTTGTGTTATTCATGCACACTATTTCCCTAATATTTACTTTAATAGATTATCATGTTACTAGAATTGTTCCCTAATCCCAAATATTCATTATATTTGATATGGTTCCAAAAATATTTAGATGGATCTAATTACTGAATATTTGTACCTTGGAAAAACAACTCCACACACCCTTTAATGAATATTTTCCCAAATTTAAATCATTCATTTTGATTAACATGTATATTTCACATGTTGGTTTATATGAAAACTACCTACAAATATAATTATATATGCATATCATGCCTAATAATTTTAATATCTATGACTCACTTACTAAATAAATATTACAATGATGAATACACCCACACATCTTTGAAACACTACCCTAAATCATCCAAGTCTAAAAACTCCACAAAGGAAAAGTTACAAGACAAGTTTGAATACCATTTCAAGATCAAAATCATAGTTTTTCATGTATAATATATATATATATATAGGATTGTATAACATTATAGTATTGCATTGAATTCACACACATGTCTATGTGGGAGAACTACTTTTGGTTTGCTCCCTCTTTAGATTATTAGCATGTAAGAAGCACTTATACATTTATCATGGAGTATTTGGGGTCAACTCAACTCATCCCATTTAACCCCTTTTTATAAAAAAATCAAGTTTCTAAGTGGAGCTATGGTTTTGAGGTGAAGGAAGATGAATATGAACCTATGTGTAGTCTAAATCTTTGATATCACACAAAATACCTACATACATATAGTCATAGTGATCTATGATTGAATAATTTGGTGCATCATAATAAGAAAAATTTGGTAGAATGTAAATGTATCTAGGTTTCATAGGCATCCAATCAATATTTAAATCATTCTAGTAATTTTTGACATTTTTTTATAGATCTAAGTGCCAACATATCAATTCCAAAAGCTTTTGCTTATTGTACACTATAACAAGACAAAATAAAGCCTAAACAAGATAAGTAATCTATATTCTTGGTTATTTATATTTATAACAAATGTAATAAATTAGTCATACTCTACTTCTTAAATTCATATTTTCTTAATTTTAGACATATATTATAAAAAATAAATTAGTCTTACATTTTACCTTGTTTAGACCAATAAATCCAAAATAAGATAAAACATCTAGTTGTTATATCTATCTTTACATGACACTTATATTCCTTAGGATACATGTTTCATATGTGTGTAAATGATATAATATTTTTATGATGACATAATATAATCAAGTTACCATATGTGCCTTCATTTTTAACTCTTTTATGTAGAACATGATGCATATAACTCTTTTTTTAGATGAGTTATTTTCAAGCTACATCCCTCACCTTAAAAGAGGGGAATACTAGTGGGATTGTCATAGATAATTAAGCTGACAAATAGAATATTAAAATTTTAGTTTAGATTACATGATTTAAATTACATATATGAGACAAATTATGATTTAAATGGGATATATTATGATTTAGATTGGGATTAATTTATATATTCACACCTAAGCATGGAATATGTGTGGCATTATACATGAATAGGTGATATATACTATGACATGGTGATACATATTAAATGGATTAGATTGAGCATAATTATTAGATAACTTGGATCTAATTATCATATTGGGCTAAATCATGAGATTGGACAAAGTGACATACATATTTATGGCATTTTATATCACATTTAAGTAAAAATGGATCAGATTATGGGAATGTATATTGTGCATTCATGTTTTATATTTCTATGATGCTGAAAAAGTTAACTACATAATCACTTTGGATCTAAAATCCACCTATAGTTATTGATTAAAAGTTTTCATTTTACTCACAAGCCTATTTTGGTGCTCTACCTTGGAATAAAAACTTGGTATATGTTCCACCAAAAGAGATACAATAACATGTTACATTTATTTGGGGTATAATCACCCCCATTACATGTTTGAAATAAGTACAAGTGACAAGTTGATTTACATACTCATAGGTGTATTAGTTCCTTTATTTTTTAAATTATTTTTTTCCAAATAATAAAGAGTAGTTTTATATTTTATATCATGAGTGGACATTGATTTTGGCATGTTTCATTGCAAGTTTTTCATAGAGAAAACTAGATATTTTAAGCATACCTAAAGAACCAAATGTGGTTACACTCCAGTACCAAATTTCTTACTTTATAATTTTAATCCAGAATTTTCAACATTATGCTAGAATGGGTGCATTTTTAGACTAGTATTATACACTTGACAATGTTAGTTTTTACCAATCCTTAACATACATGACTTGTACATACACAATTAACTATTACTCACATAATCTCTTAACCATTCACTTATCTATGGGCTTGTCCATCCTAAAAAAATCATGCATATATAGAATCTCTTTAGTCTATGACCAACTATGTTATTATCTTAATATGATAATTTTCATATTCTAGATCATTTTTCCTCCATCTTGGATAATAATAATAATAGTCAAACATTGTTGGTTGTCAAAATCATTTGATTTCATCAATGATATCCCATGTTCTCCAAATGGATATTTTTAAAATTCAAACCCTTCCATTAGGTTAGTCCACACATTTTGAATTTTGGTTATGGATGTCAATTACATAAATTTTCTTCTTTCTAAACACACCTAAAAATCCTATCAAAATGCATATCCTTTAGACACTATCCTAAAGCATCCAAATCTAAAAATAACTAAAGTGAAACATCACTAATCCAATTTTAAACACCTAAATCAAGGTTAAAGTTTCATATTACCATGTGTTGAAATCAAAATAGGTTTTATATATTCTAACATATCACTATTGAGTATATGTACACATAAGTGGGAGAACTATGCACAGTTTGATCCCTCTTCAGAGTATTAGAATGTAGTAAATTCTAAACCACTTAGTGTTTTATGGTTGAGATTATCCAACCCATATTTTGACAAATTTTTACAATCCAAACAAAGTGTTGAATGTGGAGCTTAATTTTCAAGCTGAAAGGAAGACAATTTTGAATCAATGCATAGGACTGAGCATATAAAAAAAAAACATATTGACAAGAGACAATATATTGTGGAAGAGACAAACTTTTTACATAAATATAGTTATGAAAATTAGTGGATAGATATGGCCATTGTAGGCATTTATGCCCTACCAAAATGTCCTAACAAGTTTTGACACTATGTTTCCTAATTTGAGTGATCACATATCCATTATCGATAGTTTTATGTGATTGTACACATGAAATTATCATTAAAATAATTTAATAATATAATTAACCTATCCTCTTATTATTTTTATAAATATTAATCCCAGTCTCAAATTATTATTTTTACATTTAGACCTACATAATTTAGGATATATTTTATACAAATTAAATAAATATGGGATTTATCTTATTTAGATGACTAAATCTAAAATAAGTTAAAAATATTTGGTTACCTCCACCATATTTTAAAAAAATAGGGGTGAAATAATTCATACATGCCCATTCCCTTCAAGTAGTAACCAAAAGCATTTTAGATTTGACAATCATGCAATAAGTGTTATCAAAGGAAGATAATAATTCTTCGTGGATAGTAACATCGTTAGTGTCAATGCATTTTTATGTATCACTTATCCTTGTATTATATATGAATTCATGATGAATTTATTTATTAAATGAACATATTTAAATACCATGGCTATAAATGTTAGATATAGAAAATTTAGACCCATACAAAATCTAAAATCAACCCCTAAAGGGGAGAAATATAAAACATTAAGAAATTTTTGAAACCCATAGAAGTAAATGAAAGATTTTTTTTTCACTCAAATAAATGATTTAATTCACCCAAAAAAATTACTTATTTTACACCTAATAAATATAAAATATTAAAAACTATGCATTAATTCATATTATAAACAATGTTTCAATAAACATGATAATCTGAATTAAAATGGGTTGATTGAAATTATTGATTATTTAATTTTAAAATGTAAAAACAAGAGAGGAATGATGTACTTGGATAATTATACCTACTTGAATCTCATTGAAGTCATTATTGAATCTAAAAAATTGTATGTTTTTTCAACTACTCAAATTAAAATTAATAGCTAAAAACCTATTGTGATGTTATTTAAAAAATAAAAAAATTATGGAAAACATCACTATTAAGGTTTATTGATAGTGTCCCTATGCATATTATGGGTGTAATCCTTTTAATATTCATATTTTTGAACCTAAAATGTTATATTATGTGTGCCCATGTCTTTGAACATGCACTAAAATTCATGTTTTTTATCTATTTTTTCCAAACCCTAATTTTGCCTAAGTAACCACAAGATGCCCTTAAAATGGGTTCATATTTTGGGTTGGACTAATATAAACCTTTACCTATTAAATTTTTAAGTGTTGAATATAGTTAAATACTATGAAGAGGGATCAAACCACACATATTTCTCCCACTTATGTGTGTATATGAAACATATTGAATAATATAATGTAATGTTGGCTTTTGATCTTCAACACATGGCACCATGAAACTTTGAATTTGTATATTTAGAATTGGTTCTATGGACTACTCTATGTATGATACTTTAATATTCGATATGTGTATATGCATTTATATATGTTACAAGAGAGTGGTATGTGATTTCTCAATGTTTCTAATAATTTATAAGTGAATGATAACCTTAGGATTCATGTGTATTTATAGATGATTATTCATTAATTTTCATTATGACTGACCCATGAAACTTTTCTATCCAAACCTAATGGATACTTTCTAATTTCAAAAATAGTTTTTAAGGGTTCATGGAATTTGGTGGTAAAGGGAGACACCTGATATAAATAATACTATCTAAGTTTATCAATATCATCCTATAAGTTAAAAATAAGGATATACAATATGGATAATGCTTATCCATGATCTTGAAGGGTTATTATATATACTACACTAATATTGAATAAATATTACTAGATAATTTATGAGGATAAGACAATACATGATTAGATGGATAGAGGAAAAGTGTTCTTAATATTAAAATATATGTGCATCATCAAGGTGTGTCAAAATATGTCAATGTTGAGTTGAAAAAAAACTAAAGACAAAATCTAAGTGTCTACAACTGATTCAAAGCTATATGTCATACATTTTTGGACTTGCACATTGCATATTTTATGGAAATAATTATCTTATTCTATTTTTATATTATCTTGACCTGACTTGTCAAAATCAAAACATAATTTAAAAATAAATAGTTTGGTAAGGAAACCATACATGTGTTGCAACTATGTATCTCTCATGTCAGAATCAGACCCCTCATAGTACATGTATAGTGTTAATGGAGATGTAATTTATTATATTCAACTTCCATTTCACTAAGTTTTAGATACAAATATATGCACATTCACCTAGGCATTTTTTTACAAGATATAATATTGATGCAAGTCCTTAAGTAGTAATAAATCAATGCAGAGTGTGCCTAGACTTGAAAATGAATGACTAACATTAGATTATTATTTTTTGGGGGAAACTCTTATATATATTCTTGAATTATAACCTCTTATTTTAAAATTTTAATAGATGATACATATATATAATTTTCTCATTCTTTAATTAAAAACCTATTGGAACATAAAATCGAACAAAGAAAAAGGATAAAAAATGATAAATGGATTCAAACATCAAAATGATGAACACACAGGATAAAAGTCTAATTAAAAAATAAAAATGAGTCAATTCATGAGACCAAAATATGTCTCATCTATATATATAATTAATACAATTTTTTCTTCCATAAATTAAGTTTTAAGGTGAACTTAATTGTAGTTTTAATAGTGTAGTCATCTAAAATGTCATTTTAATGAAATGAGTGTCACTTGAGACCACCTTATCCTTAGTTTATCCCTATACCTATCTTAGGGCCTCTCTTGATCACTTTCTAGCTTTCATGCGAGTCTAACCCATTCCCATATATATAAATACCAGCATTGAGCCTTCACTTAGGCAACCAGGTCCCTTTTTTGCATGTTCTTACCACCTAGACATTAGCATGTCCCTTTGGACTAACACACTGCACTATTGGAAAAGGGGTAGTTTTAATGTCCCTTTGCTCTTTTCACCCCTAAAAACACCTTAGGGTTGGCCTAGACCCATTTCATGTCCTTAAAAACACCATAACACTATATTTAGACCACTTTCATTCATTTATCTACTAGATGGAAATTAGATGCAAATACTCACAAACAAACTCAGAAACAATTATGTAAATCAAGGTCATTTATCCCTATTCTACCTTATTTTTTCATAAACCCATCTACATTAGCCTAGATCTCAGATTACTCATATTTCTAGTCTTAATTCACACTTAAAGCACTCATACTAGCATTCATTTGCACTTGCACCAGTACTTATATTAGGATACCTACATCGAGCTTGATCTCTTTTTGAAGTATTAGTATGTAGGTAAAACTCAACACATGAGGTGTTGAGGTCACATCCATCCTACCCTAATAATGCCACTCTTTTTTTAATTATGCTCCTCAAAGACCCTAATAAACATAGAGTTTTAGGGTTTCACATTGAAATCAGTCAAAACATGGGACAAACAATGATCCAACATTTGGTCACATGAGCACAGGTTCCTTACAACAAATTGAAGCTATACCTAGAAACTCATTGTCTCTATTGCAAAAGGACATTAGCATGACACAAATGAAAGTAGCATAATGTGTTATTATCCATATGACTATGCTACTATCTATGAGGGTTTATGACATGTGTTCCCTATTGGTGACACCTTGCACTATTCTTTCACTAGTTTCAAGCCCACCACTTATTCTTCTCAATAAGTTTTACAACTAAGTACACCTTTTCTAGTTCATGCTATTTATAAAATAATTAGATAAATTAATTATTATACAAATCAATGGATTTTGATATTTCTATATTTATTCGTTGATTTATTTTTTTAACACTTTAACAACTAGGGTTTTACATTCCATAAATCCCAAAATAGTTAAATCATTTGGTGAACCCAAATTACTTTGAATAACATCCAAACCCTAGCCTTAGACTATATTAGGGTTTGTATCTTTTTATTTTTTATGCTTAATTATTAATTTCAAAATCATATATTTGATTCATTATTCTATTTCTATAATCTTTCATATATTTAATTTATTAAAGGGTTCAAAATATACAACTTTTTATTTTCCTACTTCCCAACCTACCATGGTAGAATTCAATAACTAATTTAATGAGATCAATAAGATACAATTGTAATATTTCATTTATAAACATTCATATATTCAAAATGACCTTATCTTTATTGTTTAATAATATCTCCTAAAGTTCACTACAAGTCAATCCTCCAACCCCATAGATGTTAATATTGTTACACCTACTATTAGGACAACTCACATTATACAATAACCTATTACAACTAGCCAAATCTCACCATTGGAAACACATCTTGTCACTAGTACACATCCCTCCTCTTCAGATGTATAATCCCTTCAATAAGAGATCCATTCTATATAGTCCAAGGTGTTACATATTTAGTAGGGTGTTATTAGACCATCCCATGCCTTGGACTCTCATATTCTCCTGTATAAACCTTTGGCATAGCATATAGAAGAAACTCATTTACCATCTAGATTTATGGCACCCAAGCTTACTCTGTATGATGGTAAGGGTGACCTAGAGCATCATCTACATGTTTTTCATGTATCATGTTTGGATCCTAACTAAGTTATTCCCTCACATTTTAAAAGACTATACATTAAAATGGTTCTATGATCTTCCTAATTAGTCCATCACAACATTTAATCCACTTGTAGATATGTTTTTAACACAATTTCAATCAACATCGGTGACAAGGTTTCATATGCTCAAGTTACACAACTCAAGCTAAAATTCAATGAGCCAATAGCTAAATACGTCTTGTGATATAAAACGATATTAGCAAATATGACTAGCTCCATGGAAAATAGAGAACTCCACGACATATTCAAGAAGATTTTATTACCAAAATTACATGAAGCTATATTATTCAAAAAGTTTCCATCATTCACATATCTATGCCATATAGTGAAAGAATAAGAATTCAATCTTCTCTCTATGGGCAAGTTAAAGTACACAACTGGATCAAATTCAACTAATAAGAGTTAAAATAATACCCCATATAAGGTGAGGCCCACTAGAAACAAGAATGAGAAAAATACAACAATTAATGTAGTCTTAAATCCACCTCCTTTCATGGTTTTATCAAATCCTCTAAGGAGACCTTTAATGAATTTGCCTGAATCCCTAGCATGTGTTCTCCAACAACTATTGGAATGCAATGTCATATCTCTCCCTCTCATCAAAGAGGTTGATACGAATAGGCCTCTTCTAAAAAAATATGATTCCAATGTATTTTATAATTATCAAAGGGACCTTGATCATACTAAAAATATATTCATCAACTTATGACATAAGATTTAAGATTTGATAGAGGCTAATATCATTGATGTGAGTGATCCTATAGAGTCACCTAGATCACAACAAATGAAAGCAAAAGCAATGGAAATATTTTCTAATCTATTTCTAAAGTACATAACTAATGAGATAATAGGCACTTATGGTGTTCATTATACTTATTAGGCACATCCACCACCAACATCATATCATACTCATATAATGGACACAAACCCTCTAAATAATATCATTAGTGTGTATCATTCTATATTTCCAATTAGAATTCTCATCACTTTCTCAGAGTAGGATATCATCGATGATGACTAAAATTTATATGCACTCTTTTTATGAACTTACATTGATCATCATCCTATGCAGAGTGTAATGTTGGATAATGGGTCAGTCATTAATATGTGTACTATTACACTTCTAACTCACTTGGGATATTCAGATCAAGATATTTCTCCAACATATATAGTTATTCATGGTTTTGGTGGCCATAGTCAAAACTCCATTGGAAAGATAGTAGTTACATTATAATTTGGTCCCACACATGTGTCCACTATATTCTTATTTGTACCTAGTGCCAACACATTTGATATGTTCTTGGGTAAGCCTTGGATATATCATATTCAAGCCATTCCATTCATTATACACAGATGTATTAAGTATATACATGTTAATCAGGTGTTTACCATTAAGGGCCTTCCATATGAATATCATTTACCTATTCCATATTCATTTACATAGTAACCACTAGTCATAGCTCCATACATAGCTCTATTAACATGCTTATGCTATTAGTTGAGCCACTAGTGCAGGTGAGGTCTACTCCTATAACATTTTTATGTACACATACTCTCCAAAAAATACTTTTATTAGAGAGACCCCTACATTAGATACATGTTGTGGATTCTAGAGATCCTCTCTTTACTAAATTAACATCTAAATCAGTGTTATAATATAGATAACCCATGCCAATCATAGCTTCTTCTACCAAATGGGTCATTAATAACCCCAAAGTTTATAGACATGTTCAGTCAGCTCCACAGATTCATAGCCCCACTCCATAAGTAGTTTTAGCTATAGATTACTCAATACATCTAATTCATAGATCTTAGATACCTCCTCGCATAACATGTGTGGTCACTCTTCCCTTATTTGATATAAAACACCTTGATAGTGAGTCTCTTGTGAAACTCATATGCTCGTATGTTCCTCTCTCCTTGTACATAGTTTCATATTCATATTGCTTGTACATATCTTATACTTAAAAAATACAAAAAAAATCAAGTATTTCTTATACAAATTTCATATTGTATACATTTCCATGTTTATATTAAATCTATTTCCCAAATATTACTTATGTTATTTATGCTAGTATAGTCAATTTTATCATAGATACATGTTTCACGTATTACTTTTGAGTGTTCATAGATTACTATAGGACTTAGGTCCTCCACATAGTCTCGGATTTGCTATTATTTACCCACTAGGGGTACATACATAGATGCATAGATTTAGTATTGACACATTCACCCATTGAGGGAATTATACTACACATCTTCTAATTTTCTAGGTTATATCATTCTATACTACACTAATTTTTTATCGACTACTACTACTACGACTATAGACTCATATTATGTATATATTTGCTCTTATACATATTTGCATCACATGTTTGTGTACATTTTCATTCATAGCTTTCCTAGTTTAAATTTGATTGTGTTTCATTGATTCTACATCTATTTGAGGGTATCTTAATATGTCATTATTCTACAACTCTAATCCACCTATTTTCATTATGCGTATGCTTTAGACATGTTCCCATGTCTTTGTGTATTATTTATTAATTGTGTATGCAGAAATTTAAACATGTCCTTCCATGTGGCTCTAAGCCAACCTTTCTTTATCTTTTCATATGTGTAAATCTGAACATGTCCTTATATGTATTAGTTTATCCAACTTAGAGACATGTTCCCATGTCCCTTTTATTATGGCCCATTGGCTTAATTTGCATACCTCATGTTTTTTTATGCATGCATCATGGACATGATACTTGTCTCTTGTTTGTTGTTTTCACACTTATTTTTTGATGCCATGATGGACCTCATACATCTCCCCTTCCTCCTTGGTTGCCTTGATAGACATCATTCCCCATCCCCCTAGTTAGTTTACTAAAATTATATCCGTATATGTTTTATATATGCACATGATTACATTATTATATATATCTTGACAACCTTATGAATGATAGATCTAACATACATCATATATTACTAACTTATGCTCAATCAAATTTTACATTCTAATGCCATGTATACACATTATATTAGTTTATCACATAGATATCATATCTTCTCAATCTAACACACATGATGCATAACTTTTCTTTTGAGGATATTTATTGTATAGGTTCAACAACTCCCCTCAAAAGAGGGGAATTCACAAGGGTTTATCACAGAGATAAGGCCATTCTAGTGCATTCAGAACATAGTTTCAACACATAGACACAAATTAGAGATCCAAAACTCAATAATATATAGTGAAAATAATTGCAACCAGATCAATCTTAGTTTTGTGAATAAATAACACATTTGTTCAATATCATGACATAGAGGATACTAGCATATTGTATTATTTACTAGGGAACTGCACTATTATCCAGTAGTCCCAAAACTAGAAAATTCTAGAATTGTCATAAAGGTATATCAATTATAGTCCAAGTTTGAAAAGTCTAAGTCATAGATTATTAGATAGGTTTGATATATAATCAATTTTTACATAATTTACACAAGTTTTATTAGATTAGGGGCATCATTCATAGCATGATCACTCCTATTTAAATTTTAAAAATGTAGATAAATTATTATTATTCAATTTAAAATCCATATCCATAGATATCAAAGTTAGGGGCATGTGCATGGCACATTATTCCCATATGTTCAATTTGGCACTAGTAATCTCAAATAGAATGATAAATCCTTGTCATTATCCATGTTGTATACTCCATGTACCATATACACTAGTTATGCATTAGTTTTACTCCATATTGATACCTTATTCCATCTATAATAATTGGCATTCCTGATTGGTCCTTGAACCATTTTACATTTTAAATTTCCTGAGTGGCTCCTAAGCCATTTTATATTTTAGAGTTTTTTAATGGCCCTAAATCCATCTTAAATAATTTTTTTGACATCAAATATTTTTAGTTACATAATTTAGTTTTAGTTTCATATGTTTCTACTACACATTGGTAGGTAATGATGGAGTTATAGCTTAATTGAGTTTTTAAGCCACCTACATGAGAGGGTTGGATAACTCATCAGTCCAATTAAGTAGGGGTGGTAAATGATGGAGTCAAGGCCAACTTAATTTATTTATCCACCCACACATTAGGATTAGGTAAGTCATCAACCCATTCTAAGCTATTCACCATTTAATCACAATCTACACACACATGGAGGATTTCACTAGGTTTTTGCATTGGTTCACATACCCAATGAGGTGTATTTGTTTATTTCATCTTTCTCTCATTTATTTAATTAGTTTTTTATTTTATTATATTATTTATTAATTAATAATTGATTCATTCATGTTTCATTTATAGGACACATAATGGAGCATGCTTTGCAAACTCAAACCCAGATTTAAGGGCTTTGCCTCACAAGTAGGTCTAGGTACATTTGTTTTTCCTTTATTCTAGTCATTTCACTTTTTTACATTTATAGAATAAAGGGGGGTAAATTTCTTAATTTAAAATGGCATTTTAGTGTAAAGAGTGTCATTTAAGACCACCTTATCCTTATCTCAACCTTAAACCTATCTTAGGTCCCCTCTTGATCACTTTCCATCTTTTATGTGAGTCTAACCCATTCCCAGATATACCATAAATATCACTAAGCCTTCACTTTAGCACCTTAGTCAATTTTTCACTTGTTCTTTCCACTTGGACATTAGTGCATTCCTTTGGACTATAGTGCATCGTGTTATTGGCAAAGCAGTAGTACTAATATACCTTTACTCTTTTTACCCACAGTAGATATCTTTCCATTTCTCAAAGTACTTTATGGTTAGCCTAGAATGATTTCATGTCCCAACAAGCACAAAAATTTTATATATATACCACTTTCATTCATTTATCCACTAGATGGAAATTAGATGCAAATACTCACAAACAAACTCAGAAACAATTATGCAAATAAAGGTCATTGATCCCATTCTAACCTAATTCTACATGAACCCATCTATACCATCCCAAAGCTTAGATTACTCAGATTTCTAGTCTCAAGTCACACTCAAAGAACTCAAATTGGAACTAATAATAATAATCACTTACACTTGCACCAATACTTAGATTCAAATAAATACATCAGGCTTGATCCCCTTTCAAGGTATTGGTATGTAGGTAATCCTCAACACATGCTGTGTTGAGGTCACATATAACCTACCCTACTAATGCCACTCTTTTCTACTTGTACTCTTCAAATAACTTAACAAACATGAAGGCTTAGGGTTTTACATTCAAATTAATTAAAATAGGGGATAGACAATGATCCATCATTCAATCACATAGGCATAGACTCCTCAAAACCAAGAAAGGGTCTACCCAAAAACTCACTATCTCCATCTTATAAGGACATTAGTGTGGTTTTCTATTAACCAGAGGACCATGCTACTATCTAGGAAGGTTTTTGACACCTATTTCTTATTGGTAACACATTGCATTATTCTTGCACTAGTTTCCAATCTATCACTTGTCTATCTCAATTAGTTTTCTAGATAAGTACACATTTTCTATTTCATTGATATTTATAGAATAATTAGATAAATCAATTGTTGTAAAAATCAGTGGCTACTAATATTTCTATATATTCCCTAATTTATTATTCTAGCACTTTAAGAACCTAAGGTTTTATATTCCGTAAATACCAAAATAGTTAAATCAAATAGCTTATGCTTATTTAAAGTAAAATATATGATATATATTTGGTATATTATTTGGAAGTAATTATAATCTAATTTTTTGATTTTTTATAATGATTCTTGTGAAATAGATGCCAAATATTGAATATATAGATTGGAATGAATCAAAAATATAGATTTAAAAAGTTAGAATGTCAAAATAATAAATCAAAATAAATTTATAAGGTAAATCTAAAGACCTATAATAGGTAATTATTGAGTCCTATAATAGCTTCAGATTCCCATGAAATATCAGCTCTAGAGTTACTTAGAACATTATCTCTGGATTCCCTTAGAATATTATCTCTACAGTCCATTAACAACATTAGACCTAGATTCATTCAACAACAATATCTCTAGAGTCTTTAAAAAACACTGGATATGGATTCCTTTAAAAAACTAGCTCTAGAGTCCTTTAAAAACACTTTTTCTAGAGTTACTTAGAACATTGGCTATAGAGTTGTTCCAAACACTAGAATTAGAGTTGCTCAAAACACTAGCTCAGGGAATAAACAATCTAGGATAAATGCACATGAAGAATAAATTAATACTTGAGACTTATTTTTGGAATAATTTTTTAAATATATATTTATAGTATTTTTAAAAATATACATTTCCAAAAGAATCAAGGTATTTATAGTAATTCAACTAATATGAATATCTCAACATAATAGAAGTTGTTGGAGACAAAAAAATTGAATTAATCACACTTAACTCTCTCCAAAAACATATAATATAGTGGATCCATGAGTCTATAAATCTCAACTCTTCTCTCCTAATAAAGTGGAGATTAGTTTTCATTTGTAATAATACAAATTAGTTGTAAATTGATTTGTTAGTTTGTTAACCTAGAAAAGAAATTAGTTATAACTTGATTTTTTAGAAATCAATTGTAAAATGATTTGTTAGGTTTTTAGTCCTAATTAAGAAGTTATTGAATATTTTTTATTAGAAATATAAACTTATCATTTATATTAAGGGACTAATTAGTAATTATTAATCATTAATTGTGTGAGAGCTGTTATTTTATAATAGATTCTAGATTGAATAAGAATCTAAAACATTCCCAAAGTTCTTGATGGATTTTTTCTAGTCTAATTCTAAAGTTAGAGCAAGGGCCCACTCAAACTAAGGAAGAAGGATAAAATTTATGGTATTTATAAATTAGATTCATTTATTTTCATTTTCAATTTTAGCATTTATTTTCATCACTATTGTTTTCTTAGATAAACTTACTGGTGTGTGGTGTGTTAAGATTTATATCAATTACATATCTTATTTTTTCATGTAATAGTTTGCATTTAATTATTGTTTGCTTTAATTAATTTATTATTTGATATCAACATTTTTATGTCTTAAATGATTTCATGAGTGTTATTTCCATTTCCAATTAGAAATAATTCTTACCTAGAAGTCTCTTTTTCCCTATTGCATATAGCCTTTGAACACCAACCCTAGATTGATAAATTAAATGAAGAGTTGAAATGACCCTCATCACTCAATGATTATAATTTAAAATAAGAAGATACAAATAAATACATGGAGAGAGAAAATAAAATAGGCCCATGAGTAACAAATGAAAAGTAGAAAACAATAAACATAATAGAATATAGCCACTGTATTACCTAAAGAGGAAGGAGAGAACTAAAAACCCAAAAATAAGATTTAATAATCCCCTAATTCAAGGTGATGACATATGAAAAAAACTAAAATCATTGTAATAACAATTTTTATACCAAAATTAGAGTTTAGTAATGCCCATGCATTGATGTGTGTGTATGAGTAATACATGTGTGCATCAAATTCAATGATGTAATCAATGATATTTATTCTCATTGTGATTACTTGAAATTTCGAAATTGAATTCAAATTTGAAATTGAAATGAAAATGATCATAGGTTTGAACAAAACTACTTGTTATGTGAACTAAATTTTATTTTAACTTGAAAAATGATGCCCACTTTTTATTATTATTCTAATTGAAAAAATTTATTACAAGTGTTATATGTACCCACCACTTTTCTCATAGTTTTGTTAACTTAACCAACTTATTGATAAAAAAAATATAAATTTTATCTTGGTATAACTACCAAAATTTAACTTAGAAGCCTTTTATTAGTGTAGACACAAATATAATCATAAAATTCTTGAAAATGTTTAATCCTAAAATTCTTCCTTCAATTGGCCTATTCACCATTTCACTAATCATAATCTATAAAAAAGTCTCTATTTTCTTGAGAAAATGGAAAAATATCATACATACATCCCTATTTCAACTCCATTCATCTCTTTTAAACCTATAGGTTCTTTCCAAATCTTTTCCAACATTTTCTATCTTTTTGGGACAAGACTGTGCTAAGTCAAATAGAGCCACACTGTGGCCTTTTCCACTAGTGCATCCTTGTTCCCCGCACTCTAACAGTTACTTTTTCAAATCAATACATTTCACAAGGTATCTCCTACACATTTTATAAAGTTGGTTAGTGAAAATTTTCAAAATATTCCCCTATATAAGCACATCAAATCCACTCATTACACCACTTGATCAAGCTAGAAATCACTTGGAAAATAATATTGTACATTAAGAAAAAAATCACTATTTACTCATATTTTAATTTTATTTCATTATAATGGTTATATGCCAAGTCCAAATATTATTTATTTTAGGCCAATGACATCCATTATCAAGCATTTCAATCAAACTTATAGGGATAGTCATATATTTGCACAATCACATATCACACAATCACCTAGGAGAAATAACTACATTGTGCTAAGGCCAATTTCAAATATGTAAGCAACACTTAGATTTTAAAAAAAAATAGATGGTGCATCAGCTATTCCCATAACCTTATTCCCACCTTTTGCATTTGATATCTATTATGTTTTTTATGCAAGATCTAGGGTTTGAATTTTGTAGATCTTACATGTGTCACATCAGCACACAAAATTTATCAGTCAACCTTTACATGTAGTCTCTCAAATTTAGATCATAAAATAAATCACAAATTTAACTATAATATGACCATAATTAGTATCAAGGTTGTAGTGTGGCCATATCCTCCTTATGTGGAATTTATGAATCACAGTTTAAATTCTTTCATTTAGTCATGACACAATACACATGTGCTTTGAAGTAGTTTTTAGTTACAATCAACCTACATTGTCAACATAAGATTTACTTTAGGGGGATTTGCTTATATGTAGGTTCATTTACTATTTTTATCAAGTTTCTAATTCTATAAAATTATGTAACATATTGTATTCCATTATAATATTTGTATATACCAACATTTCAATTTCAATGGTTTAATTTTATTAATTTGAGTCCATTCAATTTAAACATAGGTTAAACACTTAGTAGCAGTTGAAAAAATGCTCTAAAAATTATTTGACCAAATTTTTATTAGTAGCCTCTACTCAATAGTGTATATAATATGCTCTGATATACATCCCAATTTTGAGGTGATGGATTAAATAATTTATGCCTATGATCACTCATCTCAAGATAATAGAGTTCCAAACAACATGTGTAATAATATTATATATTTTTGATATGTGTTTTAATATTGCATACAACACGTGTAATTATAAAAAATTATTATATTCAAAGCCCCATAGTATTATAAATATATACTAAACTAGGCATGCCCTAAGTGTCATATCACATAAAAAAATAACATTATGTAAAGCTCAATGCTTGATATATTACTTTAGTGAGTATTAATGTCATATCACATAACAAATATCAGCATATAAAGATTAAATCCAAATACACCACTCTAGTGAGTATGAATTTGAAAAAATATATCATCAAGTAAGGCTCAATAGGTGTCACATCCTTTAATGAGGATGAATTGGTGAGGCAAACAAAAGGGGAGGGAAAGCATAATTCCACACTAAAGGCACAGTAGGAGATATAGATCAATCTCCATGTGAAAATAATTTCATATAGATAAACATGTGCTAAGGTCCATATGTGGATGCATCCTCCAATGAGGATGATAGTGTGTGAGGCAACAACGTGCCCTGATGTATCCAAATTGATAGGAAAAATTTATGACCCCAAGTATAGATAAATTTTTAAGTTAGTAATATATATCAATGGATGTATCTTATGTGAATTCTAAGTATGTGTCTATGTATATATAAAGTAATATCAAATTTATATGAATAATAAGTGTAATCATGCCATCCATAAGTGTATTATTGGATCCATATATAGGAGATATATAGTATAAGGCACAAAAAGAGTAGATATGTGTATAATTCTCCCCATAATAAAATATAAATATATATTTGACCAATAAATATCATAGGAAATATGAATATGATAAGGATCTCCTTGTCTGCATATAATATAACTATTGAATAACTCATAAGGAACCTACAAGTATTTTTCCCCTCATGGAAATATATAAACCATATATACCATTATGTAAAATATATTTATGCATATAGTAATTATGAAAATCATAATGTTCCAAGATTTAAATGGTGTATAGGGCATAAGTTCTCACTAGTGTAAAAATACAAGGCACACAATTAGTTGGGCTTCATAAATTAATATAGTATGTGTTGACTAAATTTGACCCCAAGTCAAATTTGGGTCAACCCATACTATTTTTGAAATTTTTAATAAGGTTTCATATGTCCTATGGGGTCTTTTATTGTCCTAAATGTCTCACTTACCCTTCTCCTAGTCCTTATTGAAGCCCATCTCCCTTGTACTGGCCTAGTCAACCAAAGTCAACATTGGTCAACCTGGTAAAACTTAGTCAAAGGATAAATTTATTTTATGAAATGTCATAAAATGGTCTTTGATAGGTGTCAATGTGTTTAAAAGTCATAAATTGGCCACTTGATAGGTGTCATGTGCAAAAAGGTTCATTTGGCAACCTTTTTAGCTAAATTAAATTATTTTAGGGACTTTTCAATTAAAATATTTGTCTCCAAGATGGATGAGAATGTGGAGAAGGTCAAATAATGTTAGGATTCAGTCAGGTGGTAGTTACAAGTCAGTTTCATCAGTCAAATGGTAGTTTTTCCTAAAAATAGACCATTTCTAACACTTGTATAGATTTTTCAAGTTAACTTGTAGCTAAAAACATGGTGGTGTGACTCTTAACCTCCCCACAATTCATTCCCATGTTTTTATTGTCAATATTTCATAAAAAGGCTCATCTAAAACTTCTTTTCCATCCTTCTTATCTTGGCAAACCAAAAATTGTCATTTTCAAGTGCTCAGTGTGGACAGTACAGGTGGAGTTAGGAGGAATGGTCTTGGGGTGGATATTACTCTAAGTGCACTTCAGTTTCATAGCATTAGCTCTCAATATGTTTCTCCTCTTTTATGAACAATTAGTTAGACTTCAAGTAGTTTTTGGTGCACTTCAATCCATGAGGGGGTCACTATTTGCATTTGTTTCAGATTCTCTTACTTTGGTTTGATGGATGTGTTTGTTTTAGGTATTACTCAATGTTATACAATGCCTCTCTATAGGTTTTTCATTATCATTTTGAATTTTGAAGTCATAAAATGCCTAGGAAAGCCTTTTATATCCTTTTACTTGCTTAGGACTATGTTTGCTTCCTTTGCTCAGAAGTATGCACCTACAAGTGCCATGAATGAAGGGTTTGCATGTTACAATGAAGGAATTAAACATGTATCAAGTGTTTTTAAGTGTGAAAATTAATTTTATGATCAATAGAGATACCATGAGGCCTAAATCTAGCACCTAGTCTATTTTTTCCATTCACTATCTGCATATTCAAAGGGAAGTGGTCAGTCAAGGGTCTCCATGATAGCATCATGTTTGGATAAAAAAATTGATAATTTTTTCAATCCTAAGAGATAATTGTAGTGAAATTTAAGGTTTTTATTTGAGTCACACTTGGTAGAGATGATCATGATAATTACCTTTACCACCCTTGTATCCAATGCCTGTTACAGCTGAACACCACCTACAGGTGGCCTGAACAGAGAGGATGAGGGTTACTTGTGACTTTGAGACACTTAAAATAAATTTATTCTACCTTAACATGATGAAATTTAATGATAAATACTTTTGAAGGAATATAATTGACAAGGTAGAAGTTATAATTCATATGGAAAGATAAGGACTCAGTTGGGGAACTTTTCTGTAGACTGAGAAAATAGAGCTCCTAAGTGTTTTTGTTATTTTCACACAACAAGGATATGATGGTTTTGATGGATCGTCATATACTAACCTTATATTAATATTCATGTAAAATGTCTATGAAAACTTTTAGAATAAAAGGGTAGGGATAAGGTAGCATTTTAAAGCTCCAAAAGTACCAAGAAAACCATTGAATCTTAACAATAAAATCTACAGGATGATGATAAAAAAGGAGCCTTGCCCTTCATTGTGATAGCTCTAGAATATACCAAAGAGGGGAAAACAATTAAAATTGGTTAAAATGACACTCTTGAGAAAAAATTTCATGAGGGAAGATATATTTGGATGTAATTCCCCTTAAGCATATCCCCTATCTGTACACAGGCTAGGAAGTAGCACTCATAGCTAGGCAAGTAAGACAGTGAGTTTTCTTGTCATCTTGATTTTTTAAGTGTAATTTACCCATTTTAAAGGTAATTATATATATGGGAAGGTTTTATATGGTTTATCAAACTCCAATACAACCTTTGAGCATCCTCATCAAAGTCCATTTAAAGCCATGACAACCTACAACCAAAATGGAGTTTCAAGCTTGGAAAAGGTTATCTTTTGTGTAGATGGTTTAGATTGTGTTCATATTATCAAAATGATGATTAATTACTATTTAAATATCCCAAGTATTTTCATTATGTAGCAAGGATGGCCTTCCATTTACAAACACCTCATTTATCCCTAAATCACCACCAACAGGCCTATATAGACTAAGATAGGCATTGAGGTGAAGTTAGTATTATTAATGATGATAATGCCACCTAAGGTTAATTTATGAATCCAAAATCATATGTAATTAAAGGTTAAGTATCAATAAGTGCTTAAAACATTGGTTTAAGGCCTAATTCATGAGAAATCAACACCTACAGGCATGGGACAAGGAGGTTTTTAATCTTAGGCCACTAGAAAGACTGTGAGCGATTGAGAATATTAAAGATGCTAGTATTGCTTGAATGTAAAAGGAAAGGTAGGCATGATAAGGGTATTATTACTAATGATCATGTAAAAAAGTCTCAAAAACATCAAACCAAGCTTAAAAATCACTACAAGGGCAAAGCCATTACTATGACAGTCAAGACAAGGGTATTTTCCTTAAAGACCCAAGCATGAATTGATGTATGGTTTGAAGGTTTAAAAAGTGAAATAAAATAAAAAGGAGTATTGTTACCAAGGAAAAAATGAATAAGGTCATTAAAACATTAATCCAAACTCAAACCATGACCTATAGGTAGGGTCCTAAGAAGTGTCTCAATCCAATGAGTAAGTGGCCTAATCTTGGGAGTGAGGGTAATGAACTCTTAGGATACAAGGATGGATTATAAATGTAAAATGAGTGTTTTTTTGATATTATAGGTCATTTAATTTCACTAATATGACTCTTAAATTAAAAAACAACCTACATCCAACCTTCCAAGTGTCAAGAACACATGTAGCTGCAAGTGGGATGAAGATGATTGGAGGGTCAAGTGCCTCCACAAGGCCAAGTGAGAATATCCAAGGCTTGAATATGATGCTATGAACCCCAAATAACATGGAGAGATAGAATTTAAAAAGGAAAATATATCAAATTTCTCCACTTATGAGGTCAAAAAGGCCAATTCAACCCTCAACTTGCAGGCAGTCACCTTCAAAAGTTAGTTTTGAGTTTCATGCTAGTTGGATGGGTAAATGGAGGAGTTAAGATCTAAAATTTAGTACAGGGGGTCCTCATGACCTAAGGAATCCTCCCATGTATTCAAAAATTATGAACAAAAGGTTCTAATACTCTCTATTTTGTCTCAGAGATAGGCCACTTTTAGGGCTTAAAACTTGTAGAAGAGAGAAAAAATGGTGGAAATTAAAGGCTAGAGTTGAAGTGGATATGGACATAAGTTGGGTAAATATTGGATAAGAATGGAAAAACATGAATTAATGATACTAAGTTTCTGAAACAATCCTAGGTGTGATAAATCCATGAAAGAGGATTCAAAGCCATTAGGCCTAGTGGAGAGGTATTGTCCTAAGGGGAGCTCAAAACCATTTGGAGTGATAGGGAGTTGATGAAATGGACTAGGATAGACCCATGGGGAATAATTTGACCTATTTTATATATTTTAATGAATAAGAGACCCCAAATTGATCATTATTGGACCCAATTTCATGATATTGTATGCAAAGAGAAGGGGTGCAATTGAGAAGGTCAATTCAAATGCTCATACCTACCTAGAGGATTTGCATGGGATTCCAAGAAGTTATAGGAGGTTGAAGGGGGTCCTAAATAATCAATTTTGGGTGTTTTTTTATAAATCCAATGTCATAGGTTTATAAACAATCCTTAAAGGGCCAATGCACCTAAAACCCTTCAAAACCCCTATTTTGGGACCCAATTAGAGAGATGATGTTCAAAATGCATCCAAATGGATGAATTTGACCATGAGTATAAAAGAGAAGTTGTTTCCAACTCCATGATGGTCATATTCATGGGATTATATTGTATGGAATCCATATAGGTGTATCATAAATCAGGTTTTATTGACATTTTCTTCTATTTTTAAGGTATTGAAGATAATCAATGGATGCCAATCACTTTGGGATGTATCTTGGGACTTAAATCAACTCCTCATGTAATTTTTAGACCTTATAAATACTCATAAGTGTCTCTACTAGGGCTCTAACTTCAGCCTATCTAAACTGGCATCTAGAATGACATAGTGAAGAGTATGATAACTCAAGTTTTGAGGCTTTTAAATATGTTTCTAATGAATCCAAGCATATTAGGTGTCCTAACATGTGTCACAAGACCCCTGGTATGGATCAATTAGGAAAAATGCAAAGATTCTAGTTCCAAGTGTCAAAATAAACCTATTGGAGAGTAATCATGGTTTCAAGGTCATGATGAGCTTGTGTAAGAGAATGTCATGATTTGGAAAACTTCCAATATAGGTAAAATATTCTATAAAACTTCCTCTTCTTAGTTTAAAATATACACTTACCCCTAGTTAGCTTTGGAATTCCCAATGAAGGCCAATGATGAAGGTAGTTTCATGAAAAGTGCTTGAAGAGATACTATGCCAATTTTGGAAGAGGATGATTGTTTGGAATGGACACATATGCAAATTAGTTTATAACTCTTCTTACACTTTACCTACATTCATTATAACTATTTTCCACTTTTGGACACATGTCCTTGTGTCTCTTACACCTCTATTTCCTCTCTCTCTTTCCAATTGCTATAAGTATGAGCCATTATGGCCATTGTATAATAATACCACATCTGGTATGGTGAACCCCTACTAAAATAAAAATTTACTTTGCTCTTAAACATTTAATACAATTCTAATTCTAAGTTGAAAATGTCTTTTTCCAAGTGTTAGAGAGATGAATAATGAAGTTAAGTGATAATATCATCCTTGCTTCCTCTATCCTTCATGTTTAAGCAATAGTTCTAATCTAATAGGTCATGTGAAGTGTAGTTATGATACTAGGCTCCTCTTCAAGCAAGTTATTATCTCTACGGTGTGCAATCTACCCCTGAACTAGTTATCTTGTTGACTATCTCATATATGTTACCTTCACATTGAATCACTTACGTTAGGATCCTTTAAGGCTTAGATTTGGTTATAGAAAGCTTCGTTACTTAATATAAGTATGATATTTTTTGGGATATCTCTTGGTGAATCACCACTTTAATGTAGTTTTACTTCATCCAAACTTCTAACTCTTTCCCTATAAGCAAGCATTAGAGTAGTTTACAATTATTTCAAAGAAGATCTAGGGAACTAGCCCTCATAATACTAAAGATTCATATTTATTACAAGTTTCACAAACTTGAGAGATTATTAAATGTTGCATCAAATTATGGGAGCTTGAATATAGTGTCCTAGGGTACACAATTTGATGCCAATAGTTTTGGCATGCCTGGTGGGATAGCTGGTCCTAATTGCTTCCATGTCAAGGTAAATATTGGTCTTGACAAACCCAAGGTTGTAGAATTTTTTCTAATATAGAATTTTTCAACTCTAAAAGGTCATAACCTCTAGTTGTAGATCAATTTATTCACATTATACTTCATGGTCTTCACTAGGTCCTCTTCTAGTAGAGCATTCAATCAAGTCCCTCTATTTGAAGATCCTCTTGAAGAACAACACCCTAAACCATGCTTAAAATTTAGAGATCCCAAACATGAAGGTTTTGAATAATAAGAATAAGAAGAGGAGGTTGAGGAGATAGGATATCAAAAAGAGGAAGAAGACATGGCTAGGCAACATCCTTTCCTATCCTTCCACACCCAAAATCTAATTAACCTTCCTACATATGATCATATTCCTCCTAATGCTACCAAAAGTCTCCCTAAATTCAATGTATAAGGCCCTATTACCCCATTTGAGCACATTCGGGACATTTAATTTTTTTGCAATTTCCATAATATCACTCAAGCCAATATACACATTAGACTACTTGTTATATCTCTAAAGGGTAAGGCACTTGATTGGTATAGAACATTTGAAGGTTGTTACATTACTAATTGGGATGAATTTGGAGATTTTTTGGTGAATAGGTTTGAGAATAAGAGTGACCATACTTCACTAATTCACTAGTTCAATGTGATAAAGAAAGGTCCTAATGAGTCCATGGGAGATTTCAATGAAAGGTTTCAAAGGACATGGCATAGGTTTCCACCTATCATGATGCCTCCTCCAAGCTTTGTTTTCCCCACTTATCTCAAGGCTATTGGCATTGACATGGTATTAATGTTACAATAAATGGGAGGATTTACTTTTCCTGAGGCATATGTATAGCTATTGAAGCTAAGAATAGTTTGATACAAGATGGGAAAATACCTCCAAGAGTCTTCATGCCTTTACTTTCTCATATTTCAGTTGAAGCTCCAAGAATATCACAAGTTCCCAATACCAATTTCAATCCTAAAACCATTCCCAAGAAGGTGGATAACGTTATAGACAAATATGAAATGTTTTGGTCATTATAAGCTCAGCTCAAACAAGCTAAAGTGCATGTGAGTGCTCTACCCAATCCCCAATATTACCCTTCCAGACCTATAGACCTCCACCCTAATACAATTACCAAGGAAGAGGAAAAGGTAAAAAAGGTTTCAATAGGCAGCCCAATGCCTATAATCCTAATTCCATTCCATCCACAAGGGTTGTTGTTCCAGTCCATACTAACCTAGTTCAAGGAGAGGAGCATTTGAATCAATGGGGATAATCTCAAGGTCAGTTTATGTATGATGGTGGATAAGGTTGCCAAGCCTTAGTGGCATAAGGAGTTAATCCTTTTCTCACATCAAAAGAAGCAAATCCCATGCAAAGAGATACTTATGGAGAAGGTAAAAGCCAAGGTACTGGTCTTATGAACTTTCAAGAGGAAGATAACTATGTGTTGAATCAAAGTACATCAATTTCAGCCAACACAAGAGCTAAAAAGAGAGATTTGGGAGTTGTTTTAGATGCACATTTGACTCCAAGTAATGCTTCTCCAAGGCCAAAAAGTGTGAGTCCTAATGTACTACCCCTTGCTACTCACACTCCCCATCAAAGTCAAAATGTGAGCAAGGTTGTCAATCCTACAATGCATCAAGTTCAAGCTCCCTCACTACCTTTAAGGATGCAATAAAAGGTGAATTTTTCCCCTTTAAACATTATTGATTCTTTAAAGAATATCAAGACAAGCATTACTCTTTGGGAAGTCTTGCATATACCTGGTAAAAAGGAAATCCTACAAGAGTAACTTTTAAACATCAATGTAACCCCTCAAGCTCCAATACACAATAGTGTATCCCTTACCAATACACCAAATTATGTCCTAGAATCTTCCACCAAATCATAAAATCCTCCACCTTTCTACCTCACCCTCATTATGGGAGGCAAATTGGCTCAAATTTTCATTATGGATAGTGGAGCTAGTACCATGATTATGCCTAAGGTGGTTGCTGACAAGTTGGGACTGAAGTATAAACCTCATAGCAAGGGTGTGTTGTATCTTGATGGAACTCCAACCAAGATGGTGGGGTTGGTTAAAGGTTTGAAAGTTTTCTTGCATGATTGTCCAAGTTTCCCCATCTTACAAGACATTGTGGTGGTTGATCTTCTAGTTCATTTTGCTATTTGCTTGTCAAGAGAATTCACAGCTAAGATTGGAGGGTACCTTGCAAATGATTGGTCCTTTCTAGCTTTTAAAACAATATATGGACCTAAAGTAACTATAAGAACACAACCCTTTGAAAGGTTCCATATTGAACCATATGTGGAGACAAATTCAAATCAAAATTGTACAATTAGTGATCAAGAAGAAAGTTCCATTGGTGATGAAACATCCTTTCCCCTTGAAGGTATTTTTGACCTCTTTCTTGATGAGTATGGTACTGAAACTTATGATCAGAATCCCTATACATTCATAGAAGAAACTAAATTGGGGGTATATTATATGCATGAGAAGAACATTCCTATACCATCAGTCACTAATAAGGATCATGAACTTGAAGGGATATTGGAAATGTTTTTTAATGGTTCTAGAAGTAAGTTAGGGGTAGGAACTAGTGTCATGTTGGTTTCTCCCATGAAGAGCCAATATTACTCTTCATATAGATTCCATTTTAACTGTACTTGAAATGTAGTAGAATATGAAGGCTTGGTTAATGGCCTTCAATGGGCAAAGAGAAAGGAAATCTAGAATTTGAAGGTCTATGGAGATATTGAATTGATTATACATCAAGTGAGAAACCAAGCTACATCCAAAAACCCTTCACTTAAGTCCTACAAGCATTAGGTGTGAAATCTAATTGAGGACTTTGATGCTTTCAATATCTAACCTATACCAAGATATTCAAATAAACATGTTGATAGGTTGGATAGGATAGGAGCTGTGAACTAGGAATTTGACTCAAGAGAGGTGTTAATATCTTGTTAGTGATAAAATGAAATCAAATTGAAAAAACCAACACACTAGCTAACATACATATCTAGGCCTAATTACTTAGTTGAGCTTAGTTAAAAATACTAGAATGGAAACATAACTAAAAAATGAAAGAGAAAAAATCTTTCACCTCCCTTGAATGCTCCAAATTATATTTAAGTAGTGGCTTGCTTGGCTTGTGCTCATGAAATCTTCATCAAAGGAGGCTTGGCTATCTCCTCTTCTCCTTGGCACCTTGTGTCTTTGGCTTAGCTTGGCTTGGGTTGGCTAAATATTTGGACATTATAACACTAATTTGCATGAATCATTGGAATAAATTTATCATTATAACTTTGGCATGTGATATCTTAAAATTCAATAGGCAAGGTCTCCTATTTATATATTTTTGGAAGGGTTTGAGGATCAACCATGACCGTTCATCTCAAGATTGAGATGTGTGGCCATGAATAAATTTAAATATGAAATTTATTCTACAAATATATCCTTTAATATTTGGGATAGAGGGGTATTGAATAGTCATGGATGGTCTTAATGAGTCATGGAGGGTCTTAATGAGGCATGGGAGACCCATAATCCTGATATTTTATGCATTTATGGCTTATGGATGCCACCCCATATGATGATGTCACCTGATGATTTAGTTAATATAAATCAATTTCTAATAAATATTTATTCAACAAGTTCTATGTAAAATTAAATTAAGGCCCTAATTTGGTTTAATTATCCTAAAACATGATTAGTCAACTTTGGTGCAAATTTTGGCTCTTGGTGCAAAAATTAATCAAATTGGTCAAAATGTCTTATTATTGGTCTAAATTTTGACTAGATTAGAATTGAAAGTCAATTTCAAATGAATTGGAACTATTATCCCATTTATTATGCTTCCAACACTAAATAACAAAGGCACGCATCTTATGTGAGAGTTTTGATAGAAAAGAGCAATCCTGAGAACCTAGGTGGAAAATTAGCATTTTCACTCGAAATGATTTGATCAAAGTTAGCTGGCCCATAATTACACTTCTCCATTTAATGATACTCTAGCCAAAATTGGCACTTTAATGTATCAATTTCAACTCATTTAATGAATTTTAGTGTTTTTAAGCCAAATTGTGCACTTTGGTGGAAATTGGTCAATGGCCTAGTTGGAGGTTATCATTGGCCAATTTTAGGTGTCTACAGGAGCACACTTTGATATAGTTTTTGATGTAAGTAAAGAGAAGGACCAATCTCACATCAAGGTCATTGTGAGAACTTCTATTATAGATAATTAAGTGTCTTATCAAGTTTTTGAGAATTATAAACACATTGCACACTTCATACAAAATAAAGCATAATTTTCTTCAAAGAACCAAAAGAAACTTCACAATAATTATGAAGAACAAGTTATTCAACTAATAATATGCCAAATGGGATGGTTACTTTGGAGATTTTTTTCAATGAAGATGATCAAAGAAGGAAGGAAAGGGTAAGCATGTCTATAAAGGAAGAGAACTATGAAAGAATCTTGATATTCAAGGACAAACTTCTAAAAATTGGTAAGATATGTTCTCTTTCCAAAAGGCAAGCCTTCATTAAATTGTGTAAATAATTTCATGATATATTTTCTTGGGAATACAAAGATTTGAAAGGGTTTGATCCAAGTCTAGCTCATCACACCATTGAGTTAGAACCTATAATTAAACTAGTTAGGCAAAAGTAAAGGCCTATCAATCCCAAGATAGAGGAACTAATGAAAAAAGAGCTCACCAAATTGTTTGAGTCTAGGATTATTTTTCCCATAAAGCACTCAACTTGGGTAGCTAACCTTTTAAATATTTAAAATATGAGTAGAGAGATCACACTTTGTGTGGACTTTAGGGATCTCAATAGCGTTTCACTCAAAGACTATTATCCACTACCTTCCATGGAGTAAATTTTTCAAGTGGTTTCAGGTTCTCAACACTTTTCACTACTTGATGGCTATTTAGGTTATAACCAAATATTAGTGAATAAGGAGGATCAGTCAAAGACAACATTCACTATAAAATGGGGGACATTTTCATATAGAAAGATGCCTGTTGGTTTGTTTAATACTTGTGCTACCTTCTAAAGAGCAATGGACATGGATTTTAAAGGTTTAATCAATGAGTTTTTGATTGTATACCTTGATGATATAACTATTTTTTCCAAGGATGCTAATGACCACATGAAACATCTAAGGCAAGTCTTTGATAAGTGAAGAGAGTTTGGATTTTCTCTTAATCCAAAAAAGTGTATCTTTGTTATTCATGAAGGCAAGTTATTGAGTCATATTGTGTCAAAGGAAGGCTTATCCATTGACCCTGAAAGGATTGAAGCCATTCTAAGCTTGTCTTTACCTCTACACAAGAAATTTTTGTAAAGTTTCTTGGGCAAGATAAACTTTTTAAGAAGGTTTATTCTAGGTTTTGCTACTTTGGTGAAGCCTATCATAGCCATGCTCAAGAATAACCAATTTTTTGCTTAGACAAAGAAAGGTAACAATAGTTTTGAGGCAATAAAACAAGCAATTACCTAATATCCTACTCTCTTGAACCCAAACTTTACCAAGGATTTCATACTCTATACTTTTTCTAGCCTTGACATAATCTTATATATGCTTATGCAAAAGAATGATTAAGAAATTGAACAACCCATTGCATTCTTTAGTCAAATATTGGAATACTATGAGTTCAAGTACACATTTGTTGAGAAGAAAGCTCTAGATATGATAAGAGGTTTGAAAAAATTTAGGCACATGGTTTCAAATAACATGATACATGTCACGATTGCTCATCCAAGCACCAAATAGTTCCTCTTAAACAAAGACCTCAATGAGAAGAGATCTGGGTGGATCACAAAGGTAATGGAATATGATGTTGATATCAAGGTAAAAAACTTGGTAAGAGGAAAAGGGTTGGGTGAACATCTAGCTTTAGATCTTCAAGAGCCAAGGGAAGAAGTCTTGGTCAATCAAGCTCATCCCTAACTAGCTGGTCACACACAAATTCAAAGTTGAACACAAGACATAATTGGTTTCCTTCAAAATGGTGAGTGTCCTCATGGTTTGAACAAGTCACAAAGAAGTTATTTTAGATTTAAAACTATTCCTTATTATCTTGTAGATGGTATTATCTTTAAAAAGGATGTGAATAGTGTGCTACTAAGGTGTGTTAACAATGATCAGTTTGGAATGTTGTTAGAAAAGTTTCACAATGGTTGTAGATAGAGGTCATTTCTCCCCTAAAACAATATATGCAAAGATAATGAGGGTTGGATACTATTGGCCTAACCTTTTCAAGTATTTCTATATTTGGTCTAAGATATGCCTTCTTTAGAGGCAAACAAAAAGTAGCCTGTCCATTGAATCCTATCTAAGTGGACCAACCTTTCATGAAATGGGGACTTGATTTCATTGGTATGATCAACACTCCATCAAGTGTTGGACACAAGTGGATATTGAATGCAACTAACTACTTCACAAGGTGGGCAGAGGCTATTGCATTGAAAGAGGCAAGTGAAAATGCCATTTTGAAATTCTATGAGAGCATCACAACAAGGTTTGGGGTTCCCTATACTATTATTTTTTATAATATACTTCCTTTATGGGTACTAAAACCTTTGATTGGGAAATTAGGAATGGAATTTACTTGATTACTTCATCCAACCATTACCCTTAAGATAATGGGTTGGCTGAGTCCACTAATAAGAATCTCATCAAGATTATCAAAAGGACATAGGATAATAATAAAAGAGCATGGCATACCAAGTTGAAGACAACCTTGTGGGTTGATAGGATCACTCCCAAGAGGTCAATTGGCAATTCTCATTTTTTCTTATGTATGGAAGAGAAGATATATTTTCCATATCTCAAGAACTACCTGCTCTAGAACTTGCACATCAATTGGATCTACTTGAGAATACTCCAATGGAAGTCAGATTGACAGAACTAATATAGCTGCAAGAAGCAAGGAAAATTCACATAAGACTGTAGAACACCACCAAGTTCTCATGAAGAATTATTTTGAAAAAATATCAAGTATAAGAGTGTTTAAAGAAGATGGCTTAGTTTTTAAATTGGATGAGGACAGAGCAAAACTAGGTAGACATACAAAGTTTGATGCCTTATAGAGTGGTCCTTACATCATTAACAAGTACAAGTAAATAAATTATTTTTAGCTAACCAATATGAATGGAGAAGAGTTTCCTATTTGTGTGAATGGGATACATCTAAAGCTCTACTATTAGTCCTTGTGAGGTCTATTTTGCAAATAGTAGCATAGGTGTATGCTTTTCCTTTGCTTTGGTTGTGTTCCCTAAGTGTTCTAATTAAACACGTGTATTTCCCTTGAGTGTTTCTTATGTGTGTGTTTTCCTTTGGTTTTTTGTGTTGTTTAAATACATTTGAGTTTTAAGTAGGTGTATGTGTGACTTTATGCCCAATGAAAGTTTTTTAAAAGGCAACTAGTCTTAGGCATAGTTGGTATGCCACCAGTAGGAATTGCTAAGAATGTTGACCAAATTTGACCCCAAGTCAAATTTGGGTCAAACACTACTATTTTTGAAATTTTTAATAAGGTTTCATATGTCCTATAGGGTCTCTTATTGTCTTATATGTCTCACTTACCCTTCTCCTAGTCCATTTTAAAGCCCATCTCCCTTGTACTAGCCTAGTCAACCAAAGTCAACATTGGTCAAATATAGTCAAACTTATTCAAAGGATAAATTTATATTTTAAATGTCCTAAAATGATATTTTATATGTTTTAATGTGTTTACAAGCCATAAATTGGCCATTTGCTAGGTCTCATGTGCAAAAAGGGTCATTTGGCCACCTATTTAGCTTAATTAAATGACTTTTACAGAATTTTAAATTAAAATATTTGTCACCAAGATGTATGAGAATGTGGAGAAGGTAAAATAATTTTATTTTTTAGTTATGTGGTAGTTACAAGTTAGTTTCATTAGTCAAATGGTAGATTTTTCTAAAAAATAGGCCATTTCTAACACTTATACAGACTTCTCAAGTTCCCTTATAGCTAAAAATGTGGTGGTGTGACTCTTCACCTCCCAAAAAGTCATTTAAAAATTTTTATTGCATATATTGCATAAAAATTCTCATCCGTAACTTCTTTTCCTTCCTTCTTATCTTGGCAAGCAAAAAAGGGTCATTTTCAAGTGCTCAATGTGGACCATACAAGTGGAGTTGGGAGGAATGGTCTTGGGGGTGGATATTAATACAATTTATATTAACTTTCATAGTATTATTTCTCAATTTTGTGCCTCTTAATTTATGAACAATCATTTATACTTCAAGTAGCTTTTTATACACTTTAATCCATGAGGGGATCAACTGTTTACATTTGTTCCAGATTCGCTTGCTTTGGTTTGATGGATGTGTTTGTTTTAGTTATTACTCAAGGTTATAAAATGACTCTCCATAGGTTTTTCATGATCATTTTGAATTTTTAAGTCATCAAATGCCTAAGAAATTCTTTTTTAGGCTTGTTCTTTCTCTAGACTATGTTTGCTTCCTTTGCTCAGAAGTATGCACCTACAGGTGCCATGAATGAAGGGTTTGCATGTTAGTATGAAGTAATTTAATGTGTCTCAAGTGTTTTTAAGTGTGAAAATGCATTTTATGATCAATAAAGAGACCATGAGGCCTAAATCTTGCACCTAGTCTACTTTTTCCCTTCACTATCTGCATATTCAAAGGGAAGTGGTCAGTCAAGGGTCTCCATGATAGCATCATGTTTGGATAAAAAAACTTGATAATTTTTTCAATACTGAGAGATATTTGGAGTGAACTTTAAGGTTTTGAGGTGATTCACACTTGGTAGAGATGATCATGATAATGCCCTTTACCACCCTTGTATACACTTCCTACTATAGCTAAACACCACCTACAAGTGGTCTAAATAGAGAGGATGAGGGTTACTTGTGACTTTAAGACACTTAAGAGAACTTTATTCTACCTTAACATAATGAAATGGCATGACAAATCCTTATGAAGGAATAGAATTGACAAGGTATAAGTTATAATTCATATGGAAATATAAGGACTGAGTTGAGTAACTTTTCCCTAAACTAATAAAATAAAGCTCCTAAGTGTTTTTGTTGTTTTCACACAACAAGGATATGATGGTTTTTAAGGATCATCATATACTAACATTATATTCCTATTCATGGACAATGTCTATGCCAAATTTGAGAAGAAAAGGGAAGGGATAAGGTAGCATTCTAGATCTCCAAAAGTACCAAAAAAACATTGAATCTTAACAATGAAATCTACAAGATGATGATAAAAAGGAACCTTGCCCTTCATTGTGATATCTCTAGACTATGCCAAAGAGGGGGAAACAATTCCAAGTTGTTTAAAATACAATCTTGAGCAAATTTTTCATGAGGGAAGATATATTTGGATGTAATTCCCCCCTAAACCTATCCCCTATCCATACACAGGCTTGGGAATTAGCACTCACAGCCAAGAAAGTAAGATAGTGAGTTTTCTTGTCATCTTTATTTTTTGAGTGGAATTTACCCCCTTTAAAGGTAATTATAGATATGGGTAGGTTTCATATGTTTTCTCAAACTCCAATACAACCTTTGATCATCCTTATCAAAATTCATTTGAAGCCATGACAACCTACAACCAAAATGGATTTTCAATCTTGGAAAAGGGTCTCTTTTGTGTAGATGGTTTATATTGTGTTCATAGTATCAAAAGGATTATTAAATACTATTTCAAGATCCAAAGTCTCTTCATGATGTATCAAGGATTGTCTTCTATTTACAAACACCTCATTTAGCCCTAAATCACTACCTACAGGCCTGTATAGACTGAGATAGGTAGTGAGGTGAAGTTAATATTATTAATGATGTTAATACCACACAAGGTTAATTTATGAATCCAAAATACTATATAATTAAGGGGGATCTATCAATAATTTCTTAAAACATTGGTTCAATTCCTAATTCATGAGTAATCAACACCTACAGGTATGGGACAAGGAGGTTTTTAGTCTCAGTCCACTAGAAAGACAGTGAGCAATTGAGAATCTTGAAGATGATAGTATTTCTTGAAGATCAAAGGAAATGAAATCATGAGAAGGGTCTTATGACATAAGGATCATGTAAAAATGGCTCACAAACATCAATCCAAGCTCATAAAGCACTTACAGGGGTAGGGTCATGACTAGGATAATCAAGATAGGGGTATCTTCCTTAAAGACCCAAGCATGAATTGATGTATGGTTTGAAGGTTTCCAAGGTGAAATAAAATAATGAGGAGTCTTGTGACCAAGGAAAAAATTAATAATTCCCTTACAACATTAATCCAAACTCAGACCATGACCTAGAGGCAGGGTCCTAAGAAGTGTCTCAGTCCAATGAGCAAGGGGCATAATCTTGGGAGTGAGGGTAATGAACTCTTAAGAGACAAGGATGGATTATAAAGTTAAAATTAGTGTTTTTTGGATATGATATTTCCTTTAAAGTAACAAACATGACTCCTACATGCAAAAAATAACCTACATCCAACCTTCTAAGTGTCAAGAACACACACAACTACAAGTGGGATGAAGATGATTGGAGGGTCAAGTGCCTCCACAAGGCCAAGTGAGAATATCCAAGGCTTGAATATGATGATAATAATCCCAAATAATAAGGAGAGATATAGAAAAAAATGAAAATATATCAAAGTTCTCCACAAATGAGGTCAAAAAGGCCAATTCCACCCTCAACTTGCAGGCAGTCACCTTCAGAAGTGAGTTTTGAGTTTCATGCTAGTTAGAGGGGTAAATGGGATAAATTTAGTACAAGATATCCTCATGACCTAAGGAATCCTCCCATATATTCAAAAATGTTGAACAAAATGTTGGGGATCAACCAACAATGGATTACACTTGTGAAAGCAATGAATGCAGAAATAAATCAGATAGATAAGTAACTGAAATGATAAATAGCACAGAACAAGATATACAAGAAAACACCCTGAAAAATTGTATTAAAAACTCTTTACAATAGGAATACAATTGAATAACTTCGTTCTTCCACACCTCTCTCAGATGCACACAAGATCTCTCACTAGATCTCTATTCCTCAAGAGCTCTCTCTCAAGTACTGTCCTTCAAACATTCACAATGTTCTACTCTTACAGTTCAACTCTCATACAATAGCTTAGAAGATCTCTCCTACATATAGAAATAGGAAACTTGAGCATGCTCTTACAACAAACAGTTAAGCCTCTTCAACAAGGGCTCTAAAAATAATATTGCTAACAATAGAGATGCGAGCTTGAGTCTACAACTCAAACTCATCATGCAAACACTCGCTTCTGTCCTCGAAAATCGCTTTCTGGATGCACAGGTAACCGACGTCGGTTCCTGCCTGTTCGCCTGTGACCGTCACCGGCCGACCATACTGCCGATGTCGGCGCCTCTGTAACTGCAACTGACCGACATCGGTCACTCCTGACCGATGCCAGTGTCTGTGTAGACCCGAACCTGTTTGTGTGCTCCTTGGTGAAGCTTTTAGCTCCACACACCTAACAATCTCCCACTTGGAGATAAACCAGCTGCACCAGTACCTGTACAGCAACATCTTCTAGCTCCTCCATCTTCAACTCAATCATGAAGACCAACAGAAGTTGAATGAATATTCAACTTCTCCTTAGTAACTGGCTTTGTTAGCATATCAGCAGGATTCTTGTCTGTATGGATCTTCTCCAGCTTCAACTCACCATCTTCCAATACCTGCTGTATGAAGTGGTACCTTAGCTGTATGTGCTTGGTTCTAGAATGAAAAGCTGAGTTCTTAGCCAAATGGATTGCACTCTGACTGTCACTATGCAATCCGCAACTCCCATGCTCCCTTCCAAGCTCTTCCATGAACCGTGTCATCCATATCATCTCCTTGCTAGCTTCTGTAGCTGCAATGTACTCTGCTTCTGTAGTTGACAAGGCTACAACCTTCTATAACTTAGATATCTAACTAACTGCCGTTCCACCTACAGTAAAAACATAACCTGTGATGTTCCTCCTGCCATCCAAATCTCCTGCCATATCTGAATCTACATAGCCATGTAGAGAAGTATCTAAACCTCCATAGCACAAGTGTCTACTGTTGGTTCCTCTCAGATATCTAAGGATCCATTGTACTGCTTTCCAATGTTCCTTTCCTGGATTGGCCATATACCTGCTTACTACTCCCACTGATTGGGCAATATCCGGTCTAGTACACACCATTGCATACATCAAACTTCCTACCACGGAAGAATATGGAACCTTACTCATGTACTCTACCTCATCATGTGAATTGGGACATTGTTCTTTACTCAACTTAAAATGTCCAGCCAAAGGTGTGCTTACCGGTTTCGCATCCTGCATATTGAACTGTTTCAACACCTTGTCCACATAATCTTCTTGAGACAATATCAACCTGTGATTTTTCCTATCTCTCTTAATGCTCATGCCAAGGATTTTCTTAGCTGCTCCCAAATCCTTCATAGCAAACGTTTGAGCTAATTTTACCTTAAGCTCAGAGATATCCTGCATGTGAGATCCTGCAACCAGCATATCATCTACATACAACAATAGAATAATGTATCTACCATTATCAAATCTCTTAAAATATACACAATGGTCGGATTGACACCTACTATAGCCATGCTCAGTCATAAACCTGTCAAATTTCAAGTACCATTGCCTAGGAGCTTGCTTGAGGCCATACAAGCTTTTCTTCAACCTGCACACTAGTTTCTCCTTACCCTTGACCTCAAAACCTTCTGGTTGTTCCATGTAAATTTCCTCATCCAAATCTCCATGAAGAAATGATGTCTTAACATCTAGCTGCTCAAGATGCAAATCCTCAAAAGCAACCAAAGACAATACAACCCTTATAGAAGTCATCTTAACAACCGGAGAAAAAATCTCACCAAAGTCAATACCTGGCTTTTGTGCAAATCCTTTTACTACCAATCTGGCCTTATATCTCATCTGTCCATCCTCACCTTCCTTCAACCTGTAGGTCCACCTGTTCTTCAGTGTTCTCTTACCAGCTGGCAATTCAACCAAATCCCATGTTTGGTTCTCTCTTAAGGACTCCATCTCCTCAACCATGCCACGCTCCCACTTACTCCTGGACTCCACCTGTAAAGCTTCTTCAAAACTCTCTGGTTCTCCACCATCGGTTAGCAATAAATAATATAAGGAAGGATAATATCTAATTGGAGGCTTACTTACCCTTTCAGACCTCCTGATTGGTGTCTTGGACTCGTTCTCAACAATCTGTCCACCCAAATTTTCTGACAGTGACCGAACTCGGCCACCTGTAGACCTGTTACTGGCCGACGCCGGTTCTTCCTGGCCGACGCTGGTGCCTGGTCTGCCGACGTCGGTCTCTGTATGACCGACATCGGTTTCTGTACTGCCGACACCGGTTCCAAACCTGCCGACGTCGGTCTCTGTGTTTTCCTGTAAGTGATTATTTCTTTTTCCCGCGAGCTCATTTTGGACCATAACTTTGTCCAACTCATTATTGCTCTGCCCAGCTTGATCTAGCTTCCTTATCTGATCACTGTACATCACTCTTTCATTGAAAACAACATCACGGCTCCTAATTACCTTGTTAGTTCCTAGATTCCAAAATTTGAAACCAAAATCATCTGAGCCATAGCCTATAAACGTGCACCTCATTGACTTAGCATCAAGCTTCTTTCTATTTTCCTTATCTATGTGCACAAAGGCTTCACAACCAAAAACTTTGAGATATGAGAGATCTACCTTTTTACCTGTCCATGCCTCTTCTGGAATTCCACCATCCAGAGCTGTAGAGGGTCCTCTGTTGATCAGGTACACTGCGGTGTCAACTGCTTCTGCCCAAAACTCTAAGGGCAACCCTGCATGCAATCTCATACATTTTGCATGCTCCATAATAGTTCTATTCATCCTTTCAGCAATACCATTCTGCTGAGGTGTCCTTGGAACCATCCTTTGTCTTCGGATTCCATGAGTGTAACAATACCAGTTAAACTTAAGACTGCAGAACTCACCGCCATTATCAGATCTCAAGCACTTTAATCTTCTGCCTGTTTCATTCTCAACCATGGCTTTCCAAATCTTAAAAGTCTCAAAAACATCAGATTTCTTTTTAATACAGTAGATCCATACCTTTCTTGTGGCGTCATCTATGAATGTAACATAGTACTGTGATCCACCAATAGAGGCTACCTGAGTCGGTCCCCACACATCTGTGTGAACAAGCTGCAACTTCTGCCTTTTCTTAGTAGACCCAGTCTTTAGAAAACTAACCCTTTTCTATTTTCCAAATACACAATGCTCACAAAATTCTAGATCCATACTTTTCAAATCTGAAAGCATACCTTTAGACTTAAGGATTGACATCCCCTTCTCACTCATGTGGCCAAGCCTTGAGTGCCACAATTTAGCATCCACATCTGAAGTAGATAAAACTGAAGGAGATTTGTTAGTAACACAATTACACAAATAGAGAGTACCTTTTCTCTTACCTCTGGCCATAACAAGTGCACCCTTGGTCACCTTCCAAGAATCTGCTGTGAGAGTTACTGTACAACCCTCATCACCTAGCTTACCTGCAGAAATCAAATTTCTCTTCAAACTAGGAACATGCATCACATCTCTCAACACCCATGAGTTTCCATTCTGCATCTTTAACTGCACTTTACCTTTGCCAATAATCTTACAAGGCTCATCATCCCCTAAGTACACTATTCCAAAATCTCCATGGACATAGTCACTGAAATATTCTCTGTTAGGGGTAGCATGGAAAGATGCACCAGAATCTAATACCCAAGATTCGATATTATTATGCAAAGAGAAAATAAGAGCATCCTGTGTAATACCTGCAACCTTTGTCTCTTCCTTTCCTTCGTGTTGATTGTCCTCCTTAGGCTTTGACCAGCAATCTCTGCTTATGTGCCCCAACTTTCCACAGTTCCAGCATTGTGGCCTTCTGCCATTCCTGGATTTGGATCTGCCTCTTCCCTTAGACTTAGATCTTGATCTCCTCTTGCTCTTTTCTTTTTGCCTTCCCCTGCTCTCGAGATTTAAAGCGTTCCCGGATGTCCCAGATGTCTCTTCTGTGCTTTTCCTGCGAATTTCCTCATTCAAAATAACACTAACCACATCCTCTACTTTTAAAATATTCGAAGCAGAAGCAGTATTAGAAACTACCATTACCAAGCCATGCCAGCTTTCAGGCAAAGAACATAATATTAAAAGAGCCTTTATTTCGTCTTCAAATACAATATTGACAGAACTTAACTGATTAACAATACCATGGAAATCATTCAGGTGATTAGAAATAGATCCACCTTCTTGCATATGCAAATTAAATAACTGCTTCATTAAGTATACCTTATTTGAAGCGGAGGGTTTTTCATACAAATTTGCTAACGTGGTCATTAACTCTACCGTAGTTTTTGCCTGTGACAAATTAGATATCACAGTGGAGGCCAGACTCAGTCTTATAGACCCAAGAGCCTTTCTGTCAAGAACTTCCCATTCTTCATCCTCCATGTCCTTGGGCTTCTTTGCTATCCCACCTAACGGTAAGTAAAGATCCTTCTGATACATATAGTCCTCTATCTGCATTCTCCAGTGTTGATAGTTCTTGCCATTAAACTTTTCCATTCTCAACTTACTTTCTTCTGCCATTGCTTCTCCCACTCAAACAGAAATCCCTGTGAGCAACCTATAATCCGAACACACTACATAGATCTGAACCACCTGTTAGTGAACCTGAGCTCTGATACCACTTGTTGGGGATCAACCAACAATGGATTACACTTGTGAAAGCAATGAATGCGGAAATAAATCAGATAGATAAGTAACTGAAATGATAAATAGCACAGAACAAGATATACAAGAAAACACCCTGAAAACTTGTATTAAAAACTCTTTACAATAGGAATACAATTGAAGAACTTTGTTCTTCCACACCTCTCTTAGATGCACACAAGATCTCTCACTAGATCTCTATTCCTCAAGAGCTCTCTCTCAAGTACTGTCCTTCAAACATTCACAATGTTCTACTCTTACAGTTCAACTCTCATACAATAGCTTAGAAGATCTCTCCTACATATAGAAATAGGAAACTTGAGCATGCTCTTACAACAAACAGTTAAGCCTCTTCAACAAGGGCTCTAAAAATAATATTGCTAACAATAGAGATGCGAGCTTGAGTCTACAACTCAAACTCATCATGCAAACACTCGCTTCTGTCCTCGGAAATCGCTTTCTGGACGCACAGGTAACCGACGTCGGTTCCTGCCTGTTCGCCTGTGACCGTCGCCGGCCGACCATACTGCCGACGTCGGCGCCTCTGTAACTACAACTGACCGACGTCGGTCGCTCCTGACCGATGCCGGCGTCTGTGTAGACTCGAACCTATTTGTGTGCTCCTTGGTGAAGCTTTTAGCTCCACACACCTAACACAAAAAGTGTTAATATTCTTTGTTTTGTCTCAGAGATAGGCCACTTTCATGGCTTAAAACTTGCAGAAGAGAGAAAATGGTGGAAATTGAAGGCTAGGTTTGAAGTAGATACGAACATAAGTTGGGGAAAGCTTGGATAAGCATGTAAAAACATTAATGAAGGATACTAAGGTATTGGAACAAGCCCAGGTGTGATAAATCCATGAAAGAGGATCTAAAGCCATTAGGCCTAATGGAGAGGTGTTATCCTAAGGAGAGCTCAAAACCATTTGGAGTGATAGAAAGTGGATGAAACAAACTAGGATAGACCCATGGGGCATAATTTGACATGTTTTATTTATTTTAATGAATAAGATACCCAAATTGATCATTCTTGGACCTAATGTCATGACAATGTATGCAAAGAGAAGGGATGCAATTGAGAAGGTAACTTCAAATGTTCATACCTACCTAGAGGCTTTGTATGGGATTCCAAGAAGTTGTTTTAGGTTGAAGGGGGTCCTAAACAAGTAATTTTGGGTGTTGGTTCATAAATACAATTTTAGAGGTTTATGAACAATCCTTAAAGGGCCAATGCACCTAAAACCCTTCAAAACCCCTATTTTCAGACCCAATTGGAGAGATGAGGTTCAAGATGCATCTAGATAGATGAATTTGACCATAAGTATAAAAGAGAAGTTATTTCCAACTCCATGAGGGTCAAATCCATGGGATTATATTGTACAAAATCCATACAAGTAGAGCATAAAGTATGTTTTATTGACATTTTCTTATGTTTTATAAGTTTTGAAGATGATCAAAAGTTGTCAATCACTTTGGGAGGCATCTTGGGACTTAAACCAACTCCTCATGTAATTTTCAGACCTTGAAAATAATCACAAGTGCCTTTTTTAGGTCTCTAATTTTAGCCTATCTAAAATAGCATCATAATGACATAGTGAAGAGTATGGTAACTATTGATGATTTAAAATTGTGCTTGTTTTAACACCAACAATGGGAAGTTTAAAGATGTGGGACTTGACACTTGAAACAACCTCCAGATTTTTGAGATGTTGGTTCTTCTTTATATCAAGTGTAAACTGGGAAAAGGGATAGGAATTTTAATAGAAACATAGATGCAAGAAAGAAAATCTAACTATGGTGATGCACCTGAATGTAATTTGACCTTAATCTTGAGCACAGTGAGAATATATGTAAGATTCATTTACATTTAAGAGCAAATAAGTGCATGACTAATGTAAAAGATGGAAATAATAGAAACAGAGGCTCACAACATAGACTACTTTTGCAGTGATATAGAAAATGTCAACAAAGACACAGGGTTCAATCTTCTTATTTGAATTTTCCAGTCACATAAGAGGCACAAAAACACTCACAATTATATAAAATTTTCAACTCAAGAAAATGAGACAAAGGCAAATGACATTTCCAATCATAGCTCTAGAAAGTCTAAACTCTTGACAACACGGCCTAGACTACTTTTGCAATCACACAGAAAATATCAACAAAGGCATAGGATTCAATCTTCTCATTAATTCTCTAGTCACATAAGAGGCACAGAAACATGCACAGTTACATAAACCTTCCAATTTAAGAAAATAGAAAAAAATAAAATGATATTTCTAGTCACAACTCTAGAAAGTCTAAACTCTTTACAATAATTCTCTCAGAAAATTCTCTCTAGTATCTCCTTATTTTTTCCTCTTGGTGATCTCTACACCCTTATTTATAGCCTTGGATTCACTCTGAATTGTTTGCTTATTCTCAATCTAATAGCCCAACTAAAATCTAACAGAACCGGAAGTGTCTAATAGAAGATATTTTATAGATTCTAAAATGTTTTGTCTTCTAGTAGTTCATTGGCTAAAATAGATTGCAAGACACTCCCTTCTCTTAAATGCTAGGTAACACTTAGCCAATTTCTTGAAAACCTTCTTATTACTTTAGGAGACACCAGAGGAAGACACTTGGTGGGTTTCACAGCACCTATCATAGACACGTGACACTTTCTGCGTAACTTATACTCTTTTTGTATATTTGCTTATGAGTGCTCCACCTTTGACACTTGTCACAATCCACTTCCTCAAAACTTCAATAGTTTAAAATAAAATAAGACTCATAGCATTTCTTACCTGAGTAACTTTTAAAAGGAGCACATAGACAAGTGGCAAACTCTATTGCTTCATCAAAAGACACGTGGTAATCTCTGCTTTACTCATCTGGGGTTACGTGGTGGTCTCCACTTCTTTTAGCTACCTTTTAGAAACCTACGAAAGATGACACATGGTAGTCTCTAATTTACTCTATTTATATCATAGAAACAAATGGGTCTCATTTCATATTTACATGGATAATGACACCTGGCAGCTTCTACTTGCTTAAAAAACAACACTTAAGACCCACCACGGTCTTTGCTATATCAATGAAGAAAAAATGAAGATAATTCAGATTGCAACACGTGGTGGCTTTCACTCTCTTCTATTGGGGTATATGGAGTCTTTTGTCACTTTTAGAAAAGCAAAATTGAGACCTTCCGTGATTGCCACTTGGCACTTTCTGCCTGATCTTGATACTTAGCTTGTTAAAACCCTTTGCTAAAAAGAGATGAAACATGGGTGCCAATATGAAAATGTGGATGTTGACACTTGGCACATTCTACTGAGTGGTTATGAGATACATTGGCACATTTTGACTAACTCATAGAAAATATGAAAGGTGCCTCAAAGGACGACACTTGGTAGCTTCCACTTGATTTCAACGCTTAGACAAAAATGAAATAAAAGGAAAATAGAGCCCATGCTCTATTTCAAAACTTCACCATCTCAGACCAAAGTATGTGGGAACAAAATTTTGCAGTGTGTAATTGAAAATTAGAATGAAACATAAAGTATTTTTACTCTATAGTTATTGGTGACCCCAAGGACTTTTGAGCCTGCTCAAAAAGAAACTACAAATCTCGCATGATCTGAAATTGCTAAAAAAACACAATTTTAACTAAAATGTTTCAAATAGATTCCATTTATAGGAATCTCTTCATGTTCACCTTCCATCACTTCTAGCTCAAATGAATTTTGTTGCTTACATGCCCAAATTTTATAAGGGCCAGTCCATAATGCTTCAAACTTAGTGTGTTGACCTGGTTTGGTGGCTCTTACATCCCATTTTAAAACAATTGAGCCTATTTAAAAATGGGGATTTTTAGTCCTTTTATAAAAATAGTATTTAATTATTTTTTGATGCTTTATCAATGAATCATGTGTTGCATCCCTCTTTTCTTGAACTTCTAGAACTTCTACGAGTCTGACCTGCATAGGGCCATTTTCTTCAATTTCAATCTGTTTGATCAGTTGGAGAGCAGGAATCTCCAACCTTAGGTGAATTATAGTAGGTTTCCCATCTAATAATTTATATGGGGAAATTTTGATCACCTGTTTAGGTGTAATTCTATCAGCCCACAGTGCTAAATTAATCACTTTATGCCACTCCTTGTGATGATCAGCCCCTATTCTTTTGATGAGTCTAATCAAGTTCTTATTAGTTGATTCTACCAAACCATTACCCTGAGGGTAATAATTGAAAGAAGTTTTTAGATATATTCCATGATTTAATGCAAAGTTAGATACTTTGGACCCTAAAAATGCTTTATCATTATCTGAAATTATGGTGCGAGGAGCCCTAAAATGAGTAGTGATACTCCCTAGAAAATCTAAGATCACATTTTCTATTGCTTCCTTGAGTGGCACTACCTCGGTCCATCTGGTGAAATAATTTGTGGCTGTTAAGATCCATTTGTGACCCATACTAGATACTGGATTTATCATTTCAATGAAGTCAAGACCCCATTGAGCAAAAGGTTCATCCACAATTATAGGACTAAGAGGCATTGCTGCATTTCTTCTCATCCCCACATAATATTGACAAGATTTACATTTTTTAATCATTTTATAACAATATGTAAATAAAGTAGGCTAGAAATAACCTACTTCACTTATCTTTATAGCTGTGGTCTTTGCAAAAAAATGTCCACCTGATACTCCATGATGCATTTCATGTAGTATTTTCTTGGCCTCATCCTTTTCTACACATCTTAACAATTTGCCATCAGAATTTCTTCTAAAAAGAACCTTTTTAATTGAAACAAAATGAACTCCTTGCATCTTATAGTATCTTCTCTTATTTTGAGGGAGTTCTCTTGGGTAAATCCCATTTTTCATAAAATGAATCCTATTTGTAACCTAGGATTCCTGATCAACTTTTTGTATTCTCAATACAATTTCTTCTTCTGTTCCTAAAATTGTCTCTTCAGGTATCATATTTTCAAGCTCTTGAGTCATATATTGGCACAAAACCCTACCTCTGACTAATTTAGTGGGTTTGACTTCTACGTCATATTCAAGAATCTTGGTTATCCAGTTTGCTCTTTTTTCAGTAATTTCACCCTCTATGATATATTCTCTGACACTTAGATGAGCTACAAGTATCAGGATTTTACCATTTTTGAGGGATTTTACCATAGCATATGCTTGTTTTTCCACAAAGTTATATTTGGTTGAGAAAAAGTCTATTGGATGCTCTCCCTCCTGTTTATCATCCTTTTGTGTTAGGACAGCAACAATACTAAGCTCTCCTCCATTTACATACATTAAAAAAGGCTTAGAAAAGTCAGGGTTTCTAAGTACTGGAGCTATTGAGATAGCTTTATTGACCTCTTCAAAGGCTTGCCTTCCTTCCGTAGTCCACTTGAAAATTAGGTCTTTTTTTAGCAAAAGTGTCACTGGTCTTACTAAGCCTGCAAAGTCAGATATGAACCAACTGATGAAATTAATCTTTCCCAAGAAAGATTGAATTACTTTCTTATTTACTGGAAGAGGTAAGTTCATTATAGCTGCCACTCTTTTTGGGTCTATGGAGACTCCTTCTTTAGATACTATATGTCCCAATAATTTTCCTTAAGGGACAGCAAAGATACATTTCTTAGGATTCAAGGATATTCCAAATTCTTGACATTTTTTAAACACAACTTCCAAATGATCAAAATGATCAACAACATTCTTTGAAAAAATAGTAAGATCATCAAGATAAATCAGGATGATTTTATTTATTAGTTCCCCAAATGCAACATCCATAGCTCTCTGAAAAGTGGCTCTAGCATTTGATAGACCAAATGGCATCTTAGCATATGCAAATGTTCCTCATTTGGTGGTAAAAGTAGTCTTGTATTGGTCTTCTTTAGCCAACCAAATCTAATTATATCTAGAGAAACCATCTAGCAAAGAGAATCTCTTTGATCCAGCCACAGTTTGTAGAATATGTTCCATGGAGGGCAAGGTATAGTGATCCTTCAAAGATGCTTTGTTTAGATCTCTGAAATCTACACAAAGTCTTATATCACCATTATGTTTCCTAACTGGTACTAGATTTGATACCCAGGTTGAGTGTTTGATTGGAAAAATTATTTTAGAATCTAAAAGTTTATGCAACTCATCCACCATTAGAGGCTCAATCCTTGGATTCACTAGCCTCTATTTGTGTCTCACAGGCTTAGATCCTTCAGTCAGTTCTATTGTGTGTTGAATGATGTCTCTATTATATCCATGAAGATCTTCATATCTCCAGGCTACGACTCTATCATATTTTTTGCATAATTCAATTAGCCTTTCCTTTTCTCTTTGAGTTGCAGAATTTCCAACTTTTAATTTTTTTCCTTCATTCACCTCTATTTCAGAATAATCTGCTTTGTTTGCTTGGAACCTTTTCTTCTCTAGGATTACATCTTCTCAATCAAAAAGGCTCTCTAAAATGATTAAACCTTTGGTAAGCTTATTATTCTTTAATTGTATAATTTGATCTCCATATGCTTCTTCAATCTTTGGTTGCAATTGATCAGCGAATTCCCCTGATTGTTACAAGAATGAGAGTACTTGAAAATCATTCTCAAATACTTGCCAATTCTCCTCATTATTTGGGATAGTTGGCCTTACTATAACCTTTACTAACTCATTGTTAACTAATAGGCCAGTTTTTGGATCAAACTATGAACCAATCTGTGCCATCCTATTAGCTTCAAAATTTTGAACCCTGGGAACTACTTCAATATTAAAAGCTTCAAAATCTTCTATTAAGTCCCAAATTCTATGCTTATAGGATTTCATCCTAACATTCTTTGCTATTGCCTTTTCTCTAATTTTCTTTACTACTAATTTTGAATCTCATTTTACTATTAGATTCTTTATTCCCTTTTTCTTCGCTAATAGGAGCCCATGTACTAAAGATTCATACTCGACATCATTATTAGTACAAGAAAATTGAAAATGGATAGCTCTTAAAATTTTCTCACCATTTAGAGCAGTAAGACAAATTCCTGCTCCAGTACCATTTTTACTTCTAGCCCCATCAAAATTTAAAGTCCAAATTTTTGAATCTTTTTCGGATCCTTGAGTAGTTGGTGTCTCTTCCCTTAAAACATTTGGGATTTCATGGTCCTCATCAAAAATAACATAAGTGCCCAAACCATTAGAGTTATAATTTTCATATGGGTCACTATGTGTCATAGCTAACAACTGTTTATTTTATTTTTCCTAATTATGCTTAATCCAGTCACCTATCTTAGTAAAATAGAAGGAATTCGGTTTGGATTTGCTTACCTCTGATGCATTGTTCACTAAGGTTGTTGTCTATAGATGAACTATGTCTTTGAGCTTTCTTTCATCAGTAGGTCCTTCAGTATATTTGGGCATTGTTTGATTTTGAAGAGCTTCTTGTAATAGTGTCCTTTGTTTAGGAATAGCTATTATATCCCAGATTGATACTTGTGTTGGGGTCATCTTCAATTGATCAACCACATTCATTGATCCCAAAGTTTGAATTCTTGGAAGATTAGGACATCTTGTCTTTCCTTGAACTTGTTCAGGAATTTCTTGATTCTGCACTAGCTGAAGCATTTTTTGTCTAACAGCTGTGTGTTGATGAAATTGAAATGAAGGATTCCCCATAACTTCATTGTTTGCAACTTCAGGTTGTTCTAGCATTGTTCTCTTTGATCTAGTACAGTAGTTTGATAGCACCACTAATTTCTTGAAAGCAGAAACTTCATTCAAAATTATTGATTCTTCATCTTCAACCCATGAGAACAAAGCATATTCTGGGGTTATTTCCTCCTCTTGTTGCAAATACATCCCTTGCATCTAAGCCATTAAGACTGAATTTTGCATATCAAAAGACTAGTAGGCTTGATTGTCACTGGAACTTGCAAACTGACCATCCATTCTTCTTTGCTCTACCACCTTTTGTTGTAGATTACCCATAGGACAATCTCTAGGTGTATGAGCATTATTTCAAGAGAAACACCAGGCATTAGTGTTATCCACATAGTTATTTTTCCCTAGAACAATCTCCCTATTTGAATTGGGAAGAATAGTCTATGAGGATGTGGTGACTACAACTAATTAATTTGTTGGCTGATGGTTAGTTTGTCTTGGAGGACCCTGGTATTGGTTTGGCTGAGATGAAAATTTGTTTCCTTGATATCCTTGATATGGAGGCTTAGGGAAAGTATTTTGCTATCTTTTTATATTGATCAGCTCATTAGAAAATGTTCTTAGGATATTCTTGATATCATCTAGCTCAGATGACTGAGTGGGGATAATTTATTTAGCAGATGATTGAGGATAGGTGTACATAGACACAGGTGGGGCTATAGATTTAGGGGCTTCTTGAGGTAATGGTAAGGAAATTTCTAGGAACATGGGCATGGGAGGCCTTGGAGGCAATTTTCTAGCATCTATCAAATTATCCTCAGCTTTGACCACATAGTCATAAGCCTTAGGCAAAGTGTGTCCTCTAAGTGATTGAATCATAAAACACATATCTGAATTCAAAGCCTTAAGATAAAATACTATAGCCATACATGGTAATGGTCTAGCTATAGCAGGGATTCTTTCCCAAGTCTTTTGAAATCTGGAATTGAAGTCAGTCATGGCTTCTTATGGTGCCCTTTGAATGGTAATTAATTGTTGTAACAAAGAAGACTTATCACCCTTCTCTTCAAATCTTTCAAAGAAAGATCTCTGAGCTGATCCCATGTAGATATGGTATTTGGGGTTAAAGACTGATACCATTCTAGATCCTTCCCTTTAAAAGAAACAACTAATAATCTTATGGCTACATTTTGCTGTGTGACAACATGTATAACACAGACATCTGATACATCTTGCAGATGTTCCTCGAGTGTTTTAAAGTCTTACCCATTGAATTTGGGTAGAGCTTTTAAGGCATTCACTAGGATAGGGTCCCAAGTGGCTGGGGGTATTAGAAGAATCAATGGACTACCAGTGTTCCAACTTGCATAATTTCATGGGGGTATAAGGGCTCCCATATTTGCTCTTGGTATTGGTATGAACTGGTTGACTCTTCTTCTTGGACTAGTTACCAAAGGTGGCAAAAGAATACCTAGATTTATAGTAGATTGTGATCTGGTCACTGGTCCATAACTATGACTCCTTGTAGCTCTCTGGTTCATACGATCTTGAAAGAAACTTCAAGATTGGTCCCACTGGGCATGCCAAAAACTGTTGATGATTTAAAATTGCACTTTTTCTAACACCAACAATGTGAAGTTTCAAGATGTGGGACTTGCGACTTGAAATAACCTCCATATTTTTGAGAAGCTGGTTCTTCTTTATATCAAGTGTATACTGGGAAAAGGGATAGGAATTTTAACAAAAACACAAATGCAAGAAAGAAAATCTAACTATGGTGATGCACCTGAATGTAATTCAACCTTAATCTTGAGCACAGTGAGACTATATGTAAGATTTATTTACATTTAAGAGCAAACAAGTGCATGATCAATGTAAAAGATGGAAACAATAGAAATAGAGGCTCATAGCATATACTACTTTTGCAATGATATATAAAATGCCAACAAAGACATAGGGTTCAATCTTCTTATTTGAATTTTCTAGTCACATAAGAGGCACAGAAACACTCACAGTTATATAAACTTTTCAACTCAAGAAAATGAGACAAAGGCAAATGACATTTCCAATCACAACTCTAGAAAGTCTAAACTCTTGACAACACAGCCTAGACTACTTTTGCAATGACATAGAAAATATCAACAAAGGCATAGGATTCAATCTTCTCATTAATTCTCTAGTCACATAAGAGGCATAGAAACATGCACAATTACATAAACCTTCCAATTTAAGAAAATAGAACAAAAGCAAATGATATTCCTAGTCACAGCTCTAGAAAGTCTAAACTCTTCACAATAATTCTCTCAAAAAATTCTCTCTGGTATCTCCTTATTTTTTCCTCCTAGTGATCTCTACACCCTTATTTATAGCCTTAAATTCACTCCAGATTGTCTGCTTGTTCTCAATCTAATAGCCCAACTAAAATCTAACAGAACTAGAAGTGTCTAACAGAAGATATTTTATAGATTCTAAAATTCTTTGTCTTCTAGAAGTTCATTGGCTAAAACAGATTACAGGATGCTCCCTTCTCTTAAACTCTAGGTAACACTTAGCCAATTTCTTGAAAACCTTCTTATTACTTTAGGAGACACCAGAGGAAGACACTTGGTGGGTTCCACAACACCTATCATAGACACGCAACACTTTTTGCATAACTTATACTCTTTTTATATCTTTGCTTATGAGTGTTCCACCTTTGACACTTGTCACAATCTGCTTCCTCAAAACTTCAACAGTTTAAAAGAAAATAAGACTCACAGCAATTCTTACTTGAGTAACTTTTAAAAGGAGCATAGGGACAAGTGGCAAACTTTGTTGCTTCATCAAAAGACACATGGCAATCTCTGCTTTACTCATCTGGGGTTACGTGGTGGTCTCCACTTCTTTTAGCTACCTTTTAGAAACTTGTGAAAGATTACACATGGTGATCTCCACTTTACTCTATTTATATCATAGAAACAAATGGGTCTCATTTCATATTTACATGGACAGTGACACCTGGTGACTTCCTCTTGCTTCAAAAATAACACTTAAGACCCACCACAGTCTTTGCTATATCAGTGAAGTAAAAATGAAGATAATTTAGATCGTGACACTTGATGGCTTCTGCTCTCTTTTGCTAGGGTACGTGGTGTCTTCTATCACTTTTAGAAAAGCAAAATTGAGACCTTCCACAATTTCCACTTGGCACTTTTTGCCTAATCCTGATACTTAGCTTGTTAAAACCATTCACTAAAAAGAGATGAAATGCGGGTGCTAATATGAAAACATGAATGCTGACACTTGGCACGTTTTGCTAAGTCACTATGAGATACATTGGCACATTTCGACCAACTCATAGAAAATATGAAAGGTGCCTCGTAGGATGACACTTGGCAGCTTTCGCTTGATTTCAACACTTAGACAAAAATGAAACCAAAGGAAAATAGAGCCCATGCTCTATTTCAAAACTTCATCATCTCAGACCAAAGTATGCGGGAACAAAATTTTGTAGTGCACAACTGAAACTCAGAATGAAACCTAAAGTATTTTTACTCTACAGTAACTCAAGTTTGGAGGATTTTAAAGATGTTTATGTGGAATCCAAGCATATGAGGTGTTATAACATGTGTCATAAGACCCCTGTTATGGATCAGTTAAGAAAAATTCAAAGATTCTAGTGCCAAGTGTCAAAATAAGCCTATTAGAGAGTAATCATGGTTGTAAGGTGATGATGATCTTGTGTAAGAGAATGTCATGATTTGGAAAACTTCCAATGTAGGTAGAAGATTCCTTGTAACTTCCTCTTATTAGTGTAAAAGACACACTTGCCCCTAGTTAGATTTGGAATTCCCAATGAAGGCCAATGATGAAGGCAATTTCATGGAAGGTGCTTGAAGAGATACTACACCAATTTTAGAAGAGAATGATTATTTGGAATGGACACATGCAAATTAGTTTCTAACTCTTCTTACACTTCACCTACATGCATTATAACTAGTTTCCACTTTTGGACACATGTCCTTGTGTCTCTTGGACTTTTGTTTCCTCTCTCTCTTTCCAATTTCTATAAGTATGAGCCATTTTGTCCATTGTAGAATAATACCACACTGGTATGGAAAACCCCTGCTGGAATAACACTATACTTCGCTTTTAAACATTGAATGCAAGTATAATTCTAAGTTTTGAAAATCTTTGTCCAAGTGTGAGAGAGATGAATAGTGAAGTTAAGTGATAATATCATCCTTGCTTCCTCTATCCTTCATGTTTAAGTAAGATTTATGATCTAACATGTCATGTGAAGTGTAGTTATGATACTAGGCTCCTTTTCAAGCAATTTATTATCTCTATTATGTACAATCTTCCCCTAGACTATTTTTCATGTTGATTGTCTCGTGTATGTTACCTTCACATTAAATCACTTATGTTAGGATCCTTTAAGGCTTAGTGTTGGTCTTAGAAAGCTTTGTTACTTAATATAAGTATGATAGTTTTTGGGATATCTCTTGGGGAATCACCACTTTAGTATAGTTTTACTTCATGAAAACTTCTAACTCTTTCCCTATAAGCAAGCATTAGAGTAGTTTACAAGTATTTCAAAGAAGATCTAGGGAGCTATCCCTCATAATACTATAGATTCATCTCTCTTACAAGTTCTGCAAACTTGAGAGATGATTCAATGTTGCATCAAATTGTGGGAGCTTGAATAGAGTGTCATAGGGTGTATAATTTGATGCCAATAGTAAGAATGAAGATCGAGAGTAGATATAATGTGTGGCATTTCCCTATGGAAAATAAGGAATGTATATAAATTTATGATCATATAATTCTCAATATCAATATAATTTCATATGAAACACCTATTGTGTTTCCCTCAAGAATAAAGATATATTTAATATTTTCACTAGTGAGAGGGAAAAATAATGTTCCCCAATAGATCCTTTATATGAAAAATGTGTATACAAAAATATCAAGGAAATAAGTGAGGTTATATTCCCCCATTATAAAATTAAGGTATTCCCATGTGGGTGTTAGGTTGTGGAGCTAAAAGCTTCAACTTGTTGCAGACAAAGAAAAAGAGGTTGTTGAAGACCCAAAAGCATCGACGTCGGTAGCATGACTGACGTCGGTCATGATCAGTGCAGAAGGCAACCGGTGTCGGTAGGAAGTTAGCCGACATCGGCAGAACCAGGCAAGCAGGGACCGACGTCGGTCACCTATGTGTTCCAAAACTGTTCGTTGCACGAATAGTTAGTTTAGTGAATGGAGTGTTTGCATGTAAAGGCTATTGCGAGTCTTGAGATGTGTGTCTATTATTAGTAAAATAGGAGTCTAAGTTATTGTTCAAGTCTGGGATCTATTTATAGACCCATTGGCATGTATTGTAAAGTGTGCTAGTGAAGAGAACAAAGAGTGTGTTCCTCCTAGTTCCATTATGAGATAGAAAGGAAGGCAAGGAAGATCCTTCCATTGTGAGTATGGTGTATTGAATTGCAGGTTGCAGGTTCATGGGAGATCAACTTGAAGTAATATAGAGTGCTTGGTGTACTGGCAGGGTTATTACTGACTGGTTGGAGAGGTGAACACCAATTCTATGTGTGAGTTGTGTGTTGGGACCATTTTTTGGTAGGAGAGTGTTTTGAAGAAGAATTACTGTACACTTGGGGTGTGGGAAGCCTCTGTAAGGTGGAAGAGTGTGGTGGCTCTTTATTGTATTCTTTTCTATACAAGTATTAATATATAAGAGTGTATATTGTCTCTCATATTCTGTGCTATTGGTGAATTCTAGTTACTTGTATTTCTGGTATATTTCCACATGTTTAATTGCTTAAGTTTGGTAATCATATTGTGCTCTTTCTGAGGAGCAAGATCCTAACAAGTGGGATCAGAACAACTGTGTTTATTCTTGGATTCCCCATCAATTGGTACCAGAGCACATTTGTTGTTCTAGGGGTACCTGACAGTGGGTGGTGCACCTCTACGAACGCTAGGTATGGTAATGAATCATAGTCATAGTAGTAGAATTATAGATTGTATGGTACCAAGGCTTAATAAATATGTAATAATATATCACAAGGTACTATATGTAAACATCCATGTAGAAACTATATATATATATATATATATATATATATATATATATATATATACATGTAGATAGTTAAACTTAGCACAGGACTTTTATTCCAAAAGTCTTATCCCTAATTTATCTTATTTGGAAAATTTGTATATTTTAACCTATTACTATGATACTCTCAATGCCACATAGGTCTACATTTGGCTTATTGAGTCTAAACACATCTTAAAATTTATAAATAAGGTATACATTAATATATTTGAGCTATAAATACCTATTATCCATCCCTAGCTCAAAAATAAAGCATGGCTCTTATTCAAGATAAACCTATGAACTATATATGGATCTATCTATGATAACCCCATGCATTTTATGAGTTTTTTAGATACTAAAATCTGATTATAGATAACATCATAGTATTATACACTTGAAAAAAACCAATCAGGGCTCTACCTTTGAGTTCTTAACCTTATTGTTACTGAAATGCTCACATTTACCATGTCATTATGCCTAATTTCTTATCTTATGAATTGACCCTATCACTATGATAACCTAGATCATAGGTACACTACATAAATCTTAAAATATTATTTATAGCTTCCACTATCAGTTACAAGCTTCAATAGTATTCTACCCTACCAAACACTTATGTTTGTATATAGGCACTAGTGTTGATGCTAGTGTCAATATTCCTTATCTAGTGTTTGCACCTCAAAATTAATCAAAATTAAAATTATTTTAAAATATATGGGTCAACCTAGTTGTCTTATCTAACCCTTTCATGAGATATTTTCAAAATGTTTGGTATAAATAAAAATAAAATCCTACTCATTATTCATCTAAGAAATATCAATCAAGCACCTATTCAAGCTCATTCAATAAATTACACAATTGAGTTATAATACCCTACTCTTCCTTATTTCTAAATCGGTCATAGTATTAGTTACATTACAGGTATGAAGCATTCATAGGATATCCCATGAGTAGTATTTATCAATTTACAAGCTATATTATTTCATGCCATTAAATATATAATATTTCACCTTTTTGCACACATAATCCCATGCTTAGGGGAAAATTACATATGTTTGAAGCCATCCTTGGAGTGGTGGATATGTAGGCAATGATCATTAACAAAGGGGTTCTTAAGGTCAAAGCAACTTATTAAGCCCACTAGTCCATTTTTTTCAAGGTGACATGACCTAAGGTGAATAATTAGGGTTTGATAGATATACAATCATATAAATTTTATGTGTGTGATCTAATCACATCAACAAAAAGCTGAAAAAAACCATAACAAGTCTAGGTGGTCACTCTTGAATACACAAAATAGTTTTTATAGGATAGAAACATTGATACATGGACAAAATCATTGATTCTAGTGTCCACAAGTTGATGGTGGTGTCTAGGTATCCAAAAATAATGTTTCCAAAATATGACAATATTATCTTTAACATTAGTCTTCCTATTCCTACACCTATACATTTCAGATCCACCTGTGCATCTAAAAACTAGATAAGTATTATCTCTTTTCATAGATACATGAATTTACACATACACAAACACAATTAGAAAAAATTGATACAGTTTACATGATTTATATATAAATTTGGATTAGAATTATATACATTTAGCATTGATTTTTTACAAATTTGGGATAAATTTATTTAGATTTATGATAAATATTATACATAAATACATACATACATACATACATACATACATATATATATATATATATATATATATATATATATATATATATATCATAAGTTACATTTTGACATATATTTCATCTTGAGACACATTATAGGTATATATGCCATGCAAGTGCACTAAAATTACAAATATATGTTCAAAAAACTTTACCAAGAAGCATTGTTTTGAGCCTTTCCTATCTATAGCATTTGGATCCTTTGAGTAGTCTGATTTAGATTCTATGACCTTTAAAATATTAACACTAATTCCATTTTATAGGTTGATTTTATTATACCACTTATCTTGGATTTATTATACATTCACTTAAGTTATGAAATTTAGATTCAGTGACCTCAATAGTCATGTCACAACTCACTCTTGCACTAGATTGGGGGAATAATTACCCTCTCAATTTTCTCTTTAAATCTCCAATGTTTAGTTATGAACCTCTCTTAGTTTCAATTCTTCATAAGGAATCATATTTACCAAATTAAAGTATTAAGGGGTACCATCGTTTCATAGACACACATGTGTGCTCCTTCCTTAATCTCTTTATTTTTAAATAATTTCAATTATTCAATTTTAGACTACATACACTGGTTTATACTATAACATGCTCTTGATTATAGTTCATACCCCAACATAAAATTCATCAAGGTTTATGCAAATGCAACTGTAAGGGGTGTTGTACCCACCTATTTATTTCATCCTTATGCATTATTAGATTAAAGGGGTGTGTTGATACTAAAATCTGATTATAAATAGTATCTCAATATTTTACACATTAAAAACACCAATCAAGGATCTATCTTTCATTTATAGACATTCATGTTGCCAAAAGGCTCACATTCATCTTCTCACTGTGCCTAAATGCTTACCTTATGGACTGAACCTATCATTATGATGAACTAGATCACCTTTACACTATAAAAATCTAAAAATATTATTTATATATCTCACTTTTAGTTATATGTATTCAATAATTTTATACCCTCCTAGACACTTGTGTTCACATAGGAACACTAGCATTGATGCTAACATCTAGATTCTTTATCTAGTGTCTATACGTCAAAAGTCATCTAAATTGAAAATATTTCAAAATATATGGGTCATCCTAGTTATCTTATCTAACCCTTTCTTAATATATTATCAAAATGTGTGGCATAAATATAAATCAATACATTACCAAGTAAACACATATTTAAGCTCATTCAATCAATTTCACAACTGAGTTTTAATACCATATTCTTTCCTATTTATATATCAATCACATTATAGATCTAAAATATTCAAAGGAAATCCCATGAGTAGTATTTGTCAAGTTATAATCTAGATCATTACATGCCCTTGAATATAGAATATTTCACCATTATGCACACACAAACCCACACTTATGGGAGAAATAAATATGTCTGAGTCCCTCCTTGGAGTATTGGCTACATAGGCAATATTCATTAACAAATGGGTCCTTGAGGTCAACTTGACTTCATGAGCCCAATAACCCATTTTTATCAAGGTGACATGACCTTGAACTATATACATTTATATAAAACTTATCTTCACAATCTAGAAACATTAACATAAAGGTGACAAAAAAACCCTAATAGGTCTAGGTGGTCACTCCTAAATACAATGAATATTCTATGAAAAAAATAAACATCAACACTAGTGTCCACAAGTTGATGGTATTATCTAAGTCTCTAGAAATTACATTTATATAATATGAATATGAGATCTTGAGCATTATTCTTCCTATTCCTACACCTGTACATATTAGATCCACATGCATGTATGAAAACTAGTTAAGTATATTTTTTCTTTGTGTTACAATTATAAAAATATCAATTAGCATTATACTTTCTATATTTGATAATTTCCTAAATTTAGTATACTATGTTATCTAAATTAATTTAATTGGCCTACTTTAGAATAATTTTATTCATCCATTTGATTAGGATATTCTAACCCCTTAACCCTCATCTATCCAAATAATCAAATCTAAAAATATTAAATAGTTTTTCATTTTTATATGTGTAGGTATGTTACTCGATCATGCACCTTTAACTTGGAATTTATACATCTATATAGTCAATTATCATGCATTCCTTACAATAGATCAACCTATTTATACAATTTCTTGTTAGTCCATATGGGTATGGAGAAGATAGGCATACATCTAGACACACAGAGGAATACTTCAAGAGAAGCCTTACCAAATTTTAATCTTAGATCCAAGCATCAAAATCAAATCCTATATAATTATGACATTATCATTCTATCTTATTTTATCTTCATTTACCTTCTACATAGGATGTTATTAGACTTAATTTAGCTACATCATCACTTTTTGAAAAGAGGAGCTTTAAAACCCTAACTCAAGTTATTCCAACCACACAGTCATATAATTATGTGGAGATAGAATTTTTTGTGTGTGGAATACATAGTTTGTAATATTTCCTTAGTAGTTTCCTGACTCCATTACTTCTTTTTTTGGAGTTTTAAGCTATATCAAGGAGTAGATTCATACATTCTATTATTAAAATATACAAATCAAATGTAAAGGAATAAAATTAAAGTAACATCACATGAGTGATAAAAATATTAAACTATAAAACCCTAACAAGAAAAACATAGTTGTAGACAAATAGACATGGTCCATATGGGACTATCATATTTAGGTTTTTATAGGACATACTTACATAGTGTACGAGTCTGTCCAAGAGCATGGTATAGTTTCTAAGTTTTAGGAGTAAGTTGCATTCAGTCAATACAAGTAGTTTATAGACTAAAACTTATAATATAACAAACAATTATGGTCATTCTTTAACCCTTTTATCATTCACATTGCTTAGCATATTTTTCATTATGACAGTTGGAATTATTTCTCTTTTCAACATATTTGATAGATCTAATTTTTTTTATTTCATTCATATATATGTATATTTATTTAATTGTAATCAATTTATTCCTTATTTCGTATAAAATTATAATTAGTACACATTCCAAATATAAATTACACCAATATATGTTTGGTCTATGTAAAGTAATTTTATATAGTAAATAGAAGGCTAGAAAGGTGTCACCATATAAATCCACTTGTGTATAGATGCCTCAAAACTATATTTCCATAACCCTATATAATATTTATATCTTATATCTCACCCATTCAAATTATATCATGAGAATTATGTGGAAAACATGAATATGTAAATCTCTAACATATGTAGATAATCATTATATGTATCACATGACTAAGATAAATGAAAATAGTTTTTTTTTATTTTTTTTATTTTTAAAATGATATTATTATTTTAAAAAACATTAGTGAAATTACATAAAGAATATATGTATAATACATTATAATATTTATGTACCATTGAAACACTATATTTAGAAGAGCATGACTAGTGTGCAAATGTGTTCAGGGCATAATTTTTTTGTCATGAGTATTCAAATGTGACACACAAAGTGTTGAATATAGCATAAAATAGGAAAGTGGACACTAAATCATCAAATGAAATAGGCACCATGGAGAGAGGGATAAAATTAGATAGCACTTCCAAAAAGTTTAAGGTCACGGTCCAGATATATCATAGGTAATGGAACTCTAGATATTTATTAATAATTTCAAGTACCAAGTGATTAGGTATAATAAGTCATAACATGTGATGAAATAAAAATAATGAATATCCATGATATAAAATGAAAAATCATTTATAGTAACCAAAATAAGAAAAAGCATTGAATTAATAATATATTATTCAAATTCCTAAAGAGTCATTATAAGTTGAATTTTAAAATGCACAAGAGTAGTCAAGATTGAAAGGTACATTATGTAGGCACACAATTGACACCCAATAGGTTTCTTTTAACAAGTGGTGTTTTATATTTTCCAACCATATATTTAAGTTTACTTGGGTGATGCACCGATTTATCAAGCTTCAATAATTTGTGTAACTTATATTATATTTAACAATGTAATATTTTCTTTAATGCAATGTATTATTAGATATTGAAAGGGATGAAAACATTATATCTTAGTCACTCACCTCATCATATATTTTTTCCTTAATATTATAAAAATATATAATGGGATCACACATATCATTATTTTTTACTCAATATTATTTTTCTCTTTTTCCTTTGATTCATTACTCTTTAATTTTACATATCTAAATTTGGCGGTGGTTTTCTCAAAATGAATGGGCAGAGTACCACTAGTCTATGTTACTTTAGTAAAATTTAAACAAGTGGTTTACATGTCTAGCTTTAATTTATCTATAATGAGTGTGGTGTCATTAATCATCGAAGGTGAGAAAGGTCACTCATAATATTGGGGAGTAGAAGATAATTGGCCAATACCAAATATTATCATATCATCTAGATATTCCCCCAGTCCATGTGGTATAAATATAAATTTTGAAAAGAGGATATTTGAAACCCTAACTCAATTTATTCCATCCATATAGTCATATAATTATGTGGAGGTAGGATTTGTGTGTGTGGAATACATAGTTTGTAATATCATCTTGGTGTTTCCCCAACTCTGTTGCTTCTTTTTTTAGTGTTAATCTATGTCAAGGAGGAGATTCATACATTCTACTTGAAATATCTAGAATCTAATTTACATGCATAATATGAATGTAAAAACAAACAAGTGATAGAGAGATTAAACTAAAAAACCCTAATAGGAAAAACATAGTTGTATACAAACAAACACGGTCTATATAGGATTATCATATTTATGTTTTTATATGACAGACCCACATAGTGTACGATTCTATCCAAAGCATATTATAATTTCTAAATTTTATGAATAGATTGCATTTAGTCAATACAATCAATTTCAAGACTAAAATATATAATTTTAAAAAAAAAGTGTGATCATTCTTTAACCCTTTATCATTTACATTGCTTAGCATATTTTCATTGTGGTACATAGACTTATTTCTCATTTCAACATATTAGATATATATGAATTTTGTACTTTCATTAATGGTTACTTATATTTATTTAATTATAATCAGTTTATTATTTATTTTATATAAAACTATAATTAATACACATTCCAAATGTAAATGATAACAAGAAATGTCTGATCTATGTAAAGCAGTTTTATATAGTAAATGGAAAGCTAGAAAGTTGACACCATATAAATCCACTTATGTAGAGATGCCTCAAAAATATATGCCCATAACATTATGTAATAGGTATATCTTACATCTCACCCACTCAAAGTATATCATGATAAGCACATGTGGAAAAAAAGAGATATAGAAACCTTTAACATAGGTAGATAAGCATTTTATGTGTCATATGACCAAGACAATTTTTTTTTTTAAATTATTTTTTAATTTTATAAATGATATTATTATTTCATAATTTTTTAGTGAAATCACATAAGAATATATGTATAATAATTTACAATATTAATGTACCATTGAAATATTATATTTAGATGAGCATGATTAGTGTACAAATGTGTTCAAGATATAATGTTTTGGTGATGAGTAGTCATATGTGCCACATTAAATGTTAAATATAACATAAAATAGGCAAGGAGAACCTAAATCATCAATCTCAATCTTTTACATTTAAATTTATGTTTGGATGTCATATCTATTGATTTGAAATATTATACAAATTTATATCTCAGTTTAATTAATTAATTCATCTTAATCCAAATTAAAGTAAAACATAGGTGCACATAGTTTACAAGGATGAACATTATATATTTTTACATACATATACATTTGAGATACAAGTTCCTAGAATTTACTGTATAGATGCATAGAATTCTCTATCATTTGGAACAGATCAAGTGGGGTATGATACTGGTTCATGTACATACACATTACGATAGTTTATATTTGGCATAGATTCAATGAGGTATTACACTTATTCATGCACATTTACATATTTTTCATTTATCACTATTACAATTTTTTATTTTTAGAATACAATTTAATGACACTTAGTAGTGAGAAAACATGAATCTATAATTATATCTACAGTGGTTGATTTATGATTTTTGAGGTAATATACATAGAGGTTTAGTGACACTCAATGGTCATGGAATTACCTATAAATAACTCATTATTTTGTTCCCACCTTACCATACTGAAGTTCAAGATCAATTATTTGAGTTAGTGTAGTTGACGTTTATAGATGTTCAATGTCATTATTACTAATCTACATTCATGAGGTTTGAGGTAATTATATTCCCAACCCAATGGATTTCATAGTTAGTATATTCACCCCAACTCTCCATTTTTTCAATAGGGAATGATAATTCTCCAATGCTTCAATAAGGAAGCATCATCTCCCTCAAGTTACAGGGAACCCTAGCTTACTCACATACATTTGTACGCCTTCCTTGCTCTTAAAAAAATCAATTTTCATCTATAAATTTCATATTTCACATATGGACATTGAATAATAATTTTTTATTGTAGGTTTGAATTGATAAAATTTGTACATTTGGAGCCATCTCATAAAGATAATGTGTTGTACACACTCACATATACATTATCCTTTTACTCTAATATTTGTATTGCATTTCAAGTCTAGAATAAAATTGGGGAATTTTTGGATACTTAAATCTAGTTTATGACACTTGAAAATTATATATTTTACTCACCTTATATACATGAATTATGCACATATATATGCCTCTTATTTTCCATTCTCTCATATCCACATGTTTTCTATGAGTTTGGCCCTCTTGTTTTGTTTTTAATCACCTAAAAGAAACTCTTAGTCTATGTCAAATCAGATAAATATATTACTCAAAAATATATAGATCATTAGATCCACATTAATGTCCCATGGACACTAACATAAGGCTCATAAAATTTCATCAATGAAATTGACATGAGGGTGGTGTTAATGACCCTGACCTAAAAATGGTTAATTTTTAAAATTATAATATTCTTATGGATCAATGCATCTACCTAATTATGAATGGCATGATAAATTACTCAAATGGACTTTTATAATAAAAAATTAAAACACACACTTAGTATTCACATGACATTTAGCTATCAAGCATCTATACACTATTTCACATTAATAAAATCTTCCGTATTCTTCCTAAATTACAAAGCACTCACTACAAGTAGTCATTAGCTAATTTTAAATCACACCAATCCAAGTCAAGATAAATTAATGGAGCATAATTACATATTCACATTAAGGGGAATAACTATTTATGGCTTAACTTCCCTCTTAAGAGTTTTAGATACATAAGCAATATCTAATCATCAATGATGGTGACTAGGCTCAACTTAACTCATTAAATTTCCCAAGTTTTTATATGTTTATACCCCTCATAATTATATCTAGGGTTTCAATTAAAAGGAGACATATTTATATAGTTTTACACATGGTCAAGTGTCAACATTTCCAATACAAAAGTATCACAAGAAGGCATAGATGATTGTATAGTCATAGTTATTTTAATTATCCCATGATGAAAACATCAGCCTCAATCACTAACATCAAAAAATCAACCCTAAACTTATGTTAGTGACCCTACATGAAAAAATATTATGTTTTAGATCTAAGTGACTCACATGATTTCTTCCATTCTATTTTCACTATTAAAAGTAAGTCAACAAATCATAAAAGCTAAGTATCTTGATATCTTTAGTACTTTCTATATTTAACACATGCCATTTGTCAAATAATTTTTAGTAGTTTATATTCATATTCATGTTTGATTCTTATACTTTACAATCTAAATTATATTCAAGATTATATCTTAATAAAGACACACAAATTTGGCACAATCCTTGTTTTACAATGTCTTTTAGCCACTTTTCTTATATAAGCCTTAACTACGAATTAATTACTTAGTCTATCATGTTTTTTTGTGTTTTTCCAATTTTAACTTTTTATTTTCCATGGTCTTGTGGTTCCCCTTTTCCCATCCATTTTTCTTGAGTTGTGTTTAAAAATAGAGATATCTAACCCCTTTTTTTGTTTGAAGGTTGTGTTTATTTGAGGACATGATTGACTAGTACAACCAAGATTGGCCATCGATATTGACCCTTTCAATTGATCCTGACCCTTGACATTTTGAATCAAATTTTTACATGTTTCCCCTTTTATCCATTATTTTTAATCCATTCGATGTTATTTGGGTCTATTTTTCATGTCACTAGGTTTTTATTTTAAATTCTAAAATGTTCTGTTATATATATATATATATATATATATATATATATATATATATATATATATATATATATATATTTTCTAGGAGACATTAAAAATAAGCATTTTTCATATTTAAATGGTTATAAAAAATTTAAATATTGCTTACACTAAATCACTATAGCTACATATAAATTATTATTACATTTTACATGTTTATGCCAAGGGTAAACTAGGTAAAGAAGCATCTAGCTTTCCATTCATCATTCCACACATGCATGTAAGTGGGAGAAATATATTTTAGATTGATCTCTCTTTGGAACATTATTAATGTAGTCCATTGCTTCATATTTTAAAGGGAATTGACCAAGATAAATTCAACTCAATTTATTTCACTTGATTATCCTCCCTCCCCCTTGCCATGTTTGATGTCTGAAGTGTTTGTGCATGAAACTATGGTTTGATATTTCAGGTATACATGCAAGTATTAAAAAGGTTGAGAAGGCTATAAAATATATTATTTGATCATGTGAAGCATCACATAAAGAATTAAAATCTTATTATCATAGGTTAATATTGATTATCATTTCTAACCTAGACTAGAAACAACAATTACTTTTAAACACTTTACATTCATATGGTCAGTATCGACCTATAGGGGTCAAGATCGATCATTGATAATATATACTTCTAGTTATTTCTATCCTAAAATATAAATAACTATAAAATCCATAAATAAGTAGAATATAATTATCTCACATAGTTTTAAATAATAAAATCAATCTATATAGATCATGAAAGTATAATAAATAAGCTAATTCTTTCTCTACCCTCTTGCATTTGTTTACTGCGACTTGTCAAACTTAAATGTTTAATCTTAGTTGTTGAACCATATTTTTTTATAATATACCTATCTATAGTTATCATGTATTTTATTAGTTTATATATAATTAAAGGGTTATTATCACATTAATCCAAATTTATATAAATCATATTGGTTAAGTCATCTATTATATTTGAACATCACCTATAAAGTTCTAACTTAGGGTTTATATGTGGTAGTGTGTTTTAGGAATAATTATTATTCCTTTTTTATTTCCATTCTAAGATACAAAATGTTTACCTCTACTAAGAACCCTAATAGTACTCATCCCTTAAATTTAATATTTTTTATTAATGTCATACCCTATGATTACTATAATGAATGGACTAATTATAGTCATTTTATGGTTAACAATGCTAATGATGTATATGAGGAATATAATTGTGAAGTAAATGATTATAATTACAATTATGAAGAAACATATAGTGAGGAAGAGGAAGAATATTATACTTCTGAAATAGAAGAAGCTAGTTCCCCTAATTATTATTTAAAATTTTATATTAGTCATACATTAGAACAAGATGAACATAATAATGCACATATTCCTACTCCTCCCATGTTGCATGAATTACAATTTGAATATTATTTATTTGAGAATACACCTCACATATCCTTACAATTTTTTATTACACTTCATCACGTTCAATGTTATAAAAAATGCATAACAAAAAAATATGCAGAAATTAAAGTTTTGATAATAATACTCATACTTGCATAGATGCTTCTTATGATATATACAATCAAATCATAAAAAAGTGGAATGTGATTCAATTTTTCACTCTCTAGATAAAATGAATGATACAAAAGTAGAATGTGATTCTCATTTTCTCTCTATACAATTCAAATGATACAAAGGTATAATTTGATTCTAATTTTCTCTCTAAATAATGTGAATGATATAAAACTAGAATTTTATTCTCCTTTTCTCTCTCAACAATGCGAATGATAAAAAAATAGAATGCAATCCTCATTTTCTGTCTCTAGACAATGTAAATGATACAAAAGTAGAATGTGATTCTTATTCTCTCTATGAAATACAAATAATACAAAATAATAATGTTATTCTCCTTTTCTCTTTATAAAAATGTCAAATCATGTCCCACTCTATAAAAATTACATTAGTATTAGTAAGGGAAGTTATTCTAATGATTAGTAGTTTCTAATTTTTATAGTATATCTTGACATTTATGTTTTATAGTTGATAGTTATTCTAATGTTTTGTATATTTAGAGGACATTTACATATGCTTATAGATATACTATGTTGTTATTTATTATAATATTTTATTGATTTTATTTCATTTATAGATTTGATTTTTATTACAATAGCTCATTGATGTATGATTTAACCATTTAGGGTTTTACATGTGTAATGTACAAGCTAGATTAAAGGGATGAGATGTCTAAATCAGTTAAATAATATGCAATAATTAATAACTATTTTTTTATGGATTTTGACTTATATTGACTTTATAAAAATATGAATAAATATATACTTATCTAGAAAGTGACTATCATGACTGATCTATGTTCTGAAAACTAAGTTATGCGCAGGTCTAAGTTTCATCAACAAGGTCTCAGGATCTATTTACTTACTAGATAGTAGTGCCCCACCTGGATAGTAACACCATACTACTGTAGTGTCCTTAAAGTGCTGATAGGTTCCTCTTTTTAGGATTATTCTTATTTTTTGGGAGCACATGAAACTATGTTTTTGGGTCCTGTTCTTGCATGCACAAAATATGGAAATCTATATTGTGCATAGAAACCTAATTTAGTGTGAAAATCCTAATCCTCCTTACAAGTATGGAATGACCAATAAATTTGTCTTCATTAATAGGATAGGATGGACATCCTCAACACCCCATCATGATGATATTTTCCTACATACCAATACTTTGAGGAGGGATTAAGCCCAATGTAGTTTTCCCACCTAGTACTTAGTGTAAGTTCAAGTGAATACTAGAATGAGAGTGGCCTTAAATGATTTGAGTGTTATTGAAATTTTAAATATTTAAAATTTAGGCTTAGGTTTGTTGTAGATGGTATTATGTATAAGTAGGGAAAAATAGGGATCAAATACCTTAATTTTTCTTAACTTGCTTCTTATTTGGATAGGCTTTTGTATTTATTTTCCATCTAGTGAACAGAGGTCAAATAGTCTTGATTTATAAAGATATATAGATTATGAGGATAATAAAATTTACTTAGGCTAACTTTAGGAGGGGCACATATTTGGAAAATTATTTATTTGGTAGAATTAGGGTAAGGGACAATAACACCTAATTGGGGACATTAGCACTATGTGGTTGCAATGTCCTTAGTGTGGCACTAATGTCCACCTGGTAGATTATTGGGAAAACTAGGTTGGGATCTGGGAAATTTTTCATGGGACTATGTTTGAATTGATTGTAGATGTCTATAGTCTGTAAAATGGTTGGAAAAGTATGGTAAAGTCTCTAATATATGTCTAGGGTTAAGCTAGGAATAGGCTAACTCAAGCAACACTCTTATAATTTAAATACCACTTTTAGGTGATTAAATTTTATCCCCCCTTTATGATATAAATGTAGGAAATCAAAATGACTAGTTTAAAGGAAAATGAAGTGTACTTGGACTTACTTAGGAAGTGAAGCCCATGTAGCTGAGTTTTAGTATGTGAATCTGGGTTTACATATGTGAAACATGATCTAAATCAACATCCTACAATGAAACATGCAAAAATTAATCCTTAATTGAGATATTATCAAATAAAAAGACTATGCCAAATAAAGTAACTAAGTAAAGAGAGAGGAAAGGAATGAATACACCTCACTGAGTATGTGAACCAATGCATAAACTTGGTGACAACTTATGTGTGAGAGTGTACATAATGATCATATCATTGAATAACTTGGGCTGAAATGATAGTTTTCTCAATCCTCATATGGGTGACTCAAGAACTTAATCCAATTTTGAATCCATCATTACCTACCCCTACTTGGTGGGTCACTATATATGAATATCTTGGATAAGACTATAAGTGTGTCTAACCCTCTCATGTGGTTGGCTCAAGAACTCAAATAGGCCATGAATCCATCACTTCTCACTTATGTGTAGTAGATTCATCTGAAAAAAATTATGTAAAATGATGAAAGTATATAACTAGGTATATATAATTATATATGTTAGCTCTATAGCCACTCAAGTACATTAGGTAGCTCTAGGCTACTTAGGAATGACAACCACTATATATGGAGTAAGGCATGAAATCAATGACAACCTAGAATATGATATCAAGTATATATAACATAGAGAATGACATATAGTTTGTCATTCCATCTGACCAAACTATGTGTAATTAAGAATATGAAAACTATGTGCTACACACATGACCCCAATATGATATCTGAGTATACTAATTTTGAACTGATTATGTAATAACTAAATCTATATAACTGAACTAAATGTGAAAGTGATCATGTCATGCATGATGCCCCCAAATATGAGTAACTAGTATGAATCTAAGCTGAAATTATTGTATCTAAGTAGAATCTAAACATAACTATCAAATCTATGACTGTACCTATGCAATTTTGTATTATACCTAGTGTACTAGTTTGGCTAATATAAATTGCCCTAAAGTTGGGGCTAATAGATAGTAGCACCCTGTAGTGGATAGTAGTGCCTTGTGGTGATAGTGTCTTGATCTAGGCACTAATGTCTATCTAGTCTAAAATCTAGGTGATTGACCTACTTTATGAGTCCCTATTTTTTCTTGTGTCTAACCTATGTTTAATTTCTAAAATTGAGCCTATGTGTTGGAAATAATTTGTGAATAAAAAATTATGATCTTGATCTATGTGACAAACCCCTCTAAATTCCTCCTTTTTTTAGGGTAGTTGTAAAACCTATGTAAGATCTATACTCAAAATAAGTAGCTCTCCAAAATGTGTTAGTCAGATCATATGTATGATATTCTAATATAATTTTTAAACATAACATCAGAATATAAAAGTACTAAGCATAAGTAGGTAATGTAAGATGTATGTTGTAATCTATCATTGTACAAGGATATCAAGATAGATGTAATCAATGTATATAACAGCAAATTTGAGTAGCTATTTAGGGATATGGGGCATGACATCCATCATGACACCTAAATAGGAAGGGTAGATGCATGATATCCCTCATGGCATCAAAAACTGGTGTTTGTAACAAGCAAATAAAAGTGTCATGGTGAATAAGCATACAAGGAAGCATACACACAAAACACTTGAGGCATGTAAGATGTAGGCCAAGGGGCCATAATACAAGGGACATGGCCACATGTCACTAAATATGAGAATGGAAGACATATAAGGACAAGTTCAAATATCCACATACGCAAGAAACAAATAATTTGGCTTAGATCCACATGGAAGGACATGTTCAAATGTTTGAACATACAATAATTAAAGCACACACAAGGGACATGGGAACATATCCGAGGCATATAAAAATATAAGTACATAGATCCAAAGAATAATGGCATATTCAAATGCCCTAAAATATGGAAGAATCATAGGAAAAACAATCAAGTCTAATCTAGGAAAACTAGAAATGAAAGCATGTATATCTGTGTAGTAAAAATCTATGTAAATGCTAAGATGTACATATGTTGAGTCTAACTAGTGATAGTCAGCAAAAAATCTAAGAAATGAGTAGTAATGATCAATATCAAGATGAATCAATGCATAAATTGGAATGTATAGTATGTAAGGATAGAACCTGGTAGTAGAAATTGTGTAGAAGATACTCCCAATTGGGCAAATTTATTAGATGAATAAACTAGGACTGATGTATATGCACCCAATGGGTAGATGATAACAAGCCTAGATTAGTGTAATGGACAAGAGTCCTATATATAATCTGCAATCACTTAACAAGAATAATTGAACCATATATGTATGATATAAATGACTATACTAAGATAGATAGCAATATGTAATATCTAGCAAGTAGTAGAAATGTAAACATAGAAATACATACAATCCATAATTTTTGTGTTTTCTAAGTAATATTTGAATGTTTTTGTATTTTGACATGATATATTATTTTTGTATTTTCTAGAGTATAAGCAATGTAAAAGTAAATGAAAAAAAACTATGTACAAGAAGTGAGAAATATAAGGAAGTATGTACAAATGTAGGAACAATACTAACTAATGAATCTCATGGGAAACTCACTATCACCATGAACCTGTGTCAAATAATGGAATTGTGATCATGCATGCAGTGTGAAAAGGAAACTATGAACCTATGATCTACTATGCATATTAATCTATGTCTAAATCTACCTATGAAGAGGATGTTATAATGTTGTAGCATTAACTATGATGCCCTAGGAATTATAGGGATATTAGGGGCCCAACTAGTAGAAGAAGAAGTAGGTGAGGTAGGTACCCTATGTTGAGAACCCCTAGAACCCAATAAAATTGATCTTGACATGAACTGAGTAGAGGAAGGTCCTTTAGAATCTATGACATATATCTAACACAAAGGTCTCTCTAGTAATGGTCTCCATGGGAAAGTATGCATATGTGTAGATATTATAGGAGTGGACATTTCCTACACTGATGAATCTATTAGACTCTGTGATGTATGCATAAGAGTTACACTCTTAATTATAATTGATAGTCATGTAATATCTGGTAATGGTGTGAAAACTATAATTGGTGTCTGTGTTGGAATTGTATCAAGAAATTATACTGGAACTACATATGGGATGGGTATAGGATACTCATATGGGACACCTTCAATATTAACCACCTAATTGGCATGTATGTACTTCAAGGATCAGTTTAATTAGATTGGATGGCTCAAAGATGTTATAACCATGGCCTTTCCAATAATATATCGAATACACTTGCATTAGGTACTACTAAAATCTAAGTGGTTATGTGTTATGGTCCAACCTGTAATGGAAGAAAAATATCCCTAATGGAGCTTCAAATGTGGCCACTAAAACCACTAATAATTGTATCTATGGTGAATATATCCTTATCTATATATCCCAAGTGTTGTAAGAGTTTCATAGTGCACATACTTATTCTTAACCCATTTTTAACCATAATAATTTAAATAGGATAGTGGTTTATGTATGATCATATGAAGAGCACATGTAAATATGTGTCATTATCCACAATATCCTACTCTAAAAATTTGATAAGTGTTTTATATGGAAATATAGTGTGATATATGCCAATAATGTTATGTAGTGGATGTGTCACCTATGTAACTATGTGATAAAAATATGGTCGTGGGTGTTCTTGGTTTGTATGATGAAAACCTGATGTGCTCCTTATGGTATTCACTTTGTGCTTAAAGAAAGGATATAAAAATATCTTTACTGCCTTAGCCTCTATTTTATATTATTTTTGTGCCTACGTGGGTGTTCCCACATTAATAATATTAGCCTCAATGAGATCTTGTATCTTGTGCTTTAGGCTAATGAATATGTTTGTTGTGTGGCTCAGTGCCATGTGATACTTTTAGAATGCATTTAAATCATATTTATTTGGAAGAGGATGTGTTTTTTCAACCTCTTTAATGAGAGGGAGAGATATGACATTACATTCCAATAGCTATTGTAGAACCTGTGTTGGTGACTCTGGAAGATTAGTGAAGACTCTGTGCTAAGGAGTGGATAAAACCAATATGGGCAATGGCTTAGAAGTTGTGTTGACTATGGTATTTTGATCACTTTTTTTTTTTGTGTCCCTTACCTTTTATGGAGGTTTGTTTTAACTCTTAATAGTTTATTCTGATCTATTTGTCTATTTGAGTTTGCCTATTGATAAGAGCTTAACCTCTCTTTCCTTGACTATGTGGCTCAAATCAATAAATATTGGAAACTTCTTGAAAAAGATAGCTTTGTGTAATGTTGGTAATATAATTTTTTTAAATATATCCTAAATCTCTCTATCAACCATGGGACTAGTTAATTTGGATAATATTATCTTATATTATAAGACATAATCTGTGATAGGCTCACTCAACTTTTGCTTTAACTATTCCACTTATGCATATGATATCTTATCACTGATGTTGATAGATAAGTGTGTTAGGAAAATATCAAATAAAGGATTGAATGACATGATAGATTTATTTGGGAAATCATAGAACCATTGTAGGGCATAATCCTTGAGACTATGTGTAAACAACTTTATAAGAAGCCAATCATTGGACACATAGTCCAAGCATGTTGTGTGAAAAAATCTGAGATGATGCTCTAGGTCACCCTTGCCATCATATAATGTAATATTGGGTGCCAATAAACTATATGGAAAGGAATTTATCATTACGTAATGTGTTAAAGGTGTATGCAAGAGAATGTTAGAGTCCAAGGCATGTGATGGCCTAGTGGCTCCCTTCTCAAGATATAACACCTTAAACTTTAGAATATGAATCAAATGCATTAGGGATTTTACAAATGCAGTGGAGGAACTAGCCATAAGTGGTGTAGCTATCACTGATGGTTGAATAACAATTTTAATTTATCTTATTTAAATTGGTTGAGTTGGCCCTACTAGAGGTGTAGTAACATTATTAACTAGGGGAGTTGAAGATTGACCATTGCTTTTTTTTATTGATTTATTATTGTAGAATGTTTATGAAGTCATCTTGTATATCCATGTGTTTGGACACAAAATCTTTTAGCTATTTCTTATCGATTTCATTAAATTTGTTATTAAATTATGCCATTGTAGTATGAGAGGTAGGAAAACAATCTTTGTATATTTTGAACCTTTTAAGAATATTAATCTAAGAAAGATTGCAAAAATTAAATATGATAACACATCTAATATTTTTGGAATTGAAAACTGAATATATATAGAAAAAGGGATACAAACCCTAAGTGTTTCTAGAGTTAAGGTTTTGTTGAATCTAGGGTTTCTTTGTACCAATTTAACTTATATGTAAATAAATTGAAACCCTAATATGAAAATTGATTTTAATTAGCTAGGTTGTCTAAAAAATAGAAAATTAGAAGTATGTGACCCTAAATTATTTCAAAAAAAATAGAATTAATGTAAACTAGGGTTTGAAGTAATATTTGAAGTAAGTTAGGTTCACCGAATGATTTAACCTTTTATGGTTTTACATGTGTAATTCCTAAGCTAGATTAAAGGGTTGAGATGTCTAAATCAGTTAAAGAATATGCAATAATTAAAAATTAATTTTTTATGGATTTTTATTTGTCTTAACTTTCTCGAAATAACAATAAATATTCATAAATAAAGAATTATCTAGAAAGTGACTATTTCAAATGATCTGGGTTTCAAAAACTGAGCTCTAGATAGGTTTGAGTGTCATCAACAGGATCTCAAGATCTATTTGCTCACTCGACACTAGTGCCCCACTTGGATATTAGTGTCATACTATTGTAGTATCCTAAAAATGGCACTAGTTTCCTCTTTATAGGACTACTCTTATTTGTTAGGAGCACCTAAGCCTATGTTTTTGGGTCTTGTTCTTATGCACATGAAATCTAAAACTTTGTATTGTACTTGGAAAACATGATTTAGTGTGCAAACCCTAATCCTCCTTGTAAGTATGACATTAAAAATAAATGTGTGTTTGTTAGTAGGATAGGTTGGACATCCTCAACACCTTACCATGAAGAGAGTTTCCTACATACCAATACTCTAAGGAGGGATCAAGCCTGATGTAGTTCTCCCACCTAGTGCTTAGTGCAAGTACAAGTGAATGCTAGAATGAGAGTGGTCTTGAATGCTTTGAGTGTGCTTGATCTTTGAAATCTATAAAATTTTGTCTTAGGGTTTTTGTAAATGGTAGTAGAATATGGATCAAATACCTTAATTTTACTTGGCTTGTTTCTTATTTAGATAGGCTTTTGCATATATTTTCAACCTAGTGAATAGAGGTAAAATAGTCTTGTATTTATAGATATCTATAGCTTGTGTAGATATTAAAATATACTTGGGATGACCTTAGGAGGGGAACACATTTGGAAAATTATTTGTTTGGTAAATTTGGGGAATTAACAATAACACCTAATTGGGGACACTAGCACCATATGGCTACAATGTCCTTAGTGTGGTGCTAATGTCCACCTAGCAGATTATTAGGGAAATTGGATTGGGATATATAAAATTTGTCCTAGGGCTGCATTTGAGCTAACTATAGATGTTTTTGGCCTACACAATGGATGGAAAAATGTGTTAAAGGCTCTAAGATACGTCTAGGGCTAATATAGGAATAGGCTAACTCAAGAAACACTATTAACATCCAAATATCAATTTTAGGTGATTACAATGTACATATATCATGTGAACTTTATTATTTCATTGTAATCTCACACTAACTACTTTTTTTTATCGAAGTGTTTGTAATACTACTCTTCCCTCATAGATTAGAATAGATGGATAGTATCATAGGGAAGGAGGATGCATATATTGACAATGGGGATAGAGAGTGAAATTGAACACACACACCCTACACTCTTGATTGCTTAAATGAATTTAATGCTAATAATGTTTTGTAAAAATGTTGAGTGTTTACTTTTCATTATCTATCTATATGGTTAATTATGCATGATTACATTTATTTTAAGTTGGTTATTTATCTTAAATGTTTTTTATTAACATAATATGTTAATTTCATGTATTGGTTGTTTGAATCTCCATGAAATATCTATATGGACTAAACCTTGTTGAATTATACTTGTGGTAGACTATTTTATACATTTCAATCCATGTGAGTATTAGGTGTTGATTTAATCTTATATAAGTTTCTAGACTTATATACCCCTTTTTGGTAACCTAGGGGAGTTTAATATGATAAAAAGGGCATCCAAGTAAAATTATATTAAATAAAGTTTTGTAACCTTAGGAAAATTAAGTTTTAGATCTGATAAAAGGATATAATAACTATATCTCCATACACTTTTTGAATCAAAAAAGAATTATTTTTTCTATTGCTATGATTTTGGGTTGAATTCTCCATTTAGTGAGTGGAGGAGATATTGTATGTATCTTCCATGCTCAAAAATAAGGTTATGTACTACAAGTGAATAACAAAGGGAGTAGATCATGCATGAGTGAATTTGAGTTTTATAATGATAAACGCATAGTATTTTAGGAGAACTTAGAGGCCATGCAAAACATGGAGGTGGAGTGGAAATATAATTAGAATAATGAAAGAAAAAGAGGGGAGGAAAAAAGAATAACATTATTAGGAAAGAAGGAAGCTACCAATAACTACATTCAAATGGCATCCATTGTAGTAACTAGGTATGTGGTGTCCCAAAAATTTCACACTTAGAAATTTTGGGTTTCCCCCTTTTAAAAAATTTGCATTTTTGTCTTATGTGAGTCATTTGTCCTTGTTAAACTAGTCCCCTAAATAAAGTCTTAGTCTTTAGTAGTTTTTGTTTCAGATTACTTTCATTTCCAATGGTTTCAAATTACTCTAGAAGGTTTTTAAATGTTTTACTGGGTCATTCTTATAAAACCCATTTTCCCATCTATCTAAGAAGTTCAAAAAAGCTAAGTGTTTGGGCTCACTTCTAGGCCAACTCAGGTTATTCAAATAGCTTTACTTCTCATCAAAAGTCAATTAAAGTAGTCCTAAAAACCTGAGTTACACTAAAATTCAAGTAAAGCAGTCCTAAAAACCTAAGTTTTACTAAAAGTCAAGTAAATCAGTCCCGAAAACTTGAGTTGTATTGAAATTCAAATAAAGTAATCTTGAAAACCCAAGTTGCACTGAAAGTTAACTAAAGCAATCCTAAAAACCTGAGTTGCATTGAAATTCAAGTAAATTAGTCCTTAAAACTTGAGTTGCAATGAATGTCAAGTAAAACAATCCTAAAAATCTAAGTTACAACTTGAGTTACACTAGAAGTCAAGTCAAGTAGTCCCAAAAACCTGAGTTTTACTACCTAGACCTTCCCAAGATTACGATACCCTGTTACTTTCAATGAATTTTTTAGATTTTGTCAGAACTTAATATCAAGAAGGTGAAAGGTTATTATAATAATTTGGAAAGGGATATACTAAGATGCAAAACAAGAAGGCATTTAGTTTCCAAATCAGATGATGTCTCAACACATCAAATATAGAGAGAAGTGCAAAAATGAAGTTCATGAACTGGAATGATTTCAATATTTCTTCTACTTCTATTTTCATCTTGCAACTTGAAATTTATTTAAGTAATTTTGATTTAAGTAATTACTTGTAAAATTAAGTTATAAAAGGTAAAACTCAAGTAACTTGGCTAAACACCATTAATTGAATTCATTCTATAAAATCAAATTACTTAAGCAAACATTGTGTTGCATCCAAGGAGTTTGTATTTGATCCAAACAAAGAGACCAACAAGTGTTAGATGTCATCAGCTGTTACATACAACATAGGATAAATTCCAGGAAGACACCTCTCAACATTTTTGAGTTTTTAATGCAACACATGGGAATTGGAGTTGTCTCCTATTTGATTTTGACATATAAAATTATATAAATATAAGTGTAGTCCTGCATGCTAGAGAAGGATAATTTTTAGAATCAAGCAATTGTAACCATTTATATGGGAAATTTTAAGCAATCTAAAACTTTGTGTTTAGATATCTGGACATTTTTGTATGAATTTTGTTAAGTGAATAAGACAGAAATTTGTTTTTTGGAGAAATTTGCATCTAAAGAAATCATTCTATGCATTTTGTGAAGATAAAATAGTAAACTTTGCATTATCTTTTAATTTTAGTTGAATTCATAGCTTTCTTAATCATTTACTAGAAAGGTTATCACATTTTATATGTTTATCTACTTGCACGAATACAATAGACTCTGCAAAACTATTTATTGTAAAGTGTAATTTTCTTCTTTCTTAAGCATTATAATCTTTTCCTTACTCTCCAATATCTCTAAAATTATTTCCACATTCCCAAAACCATTTGATTACTTACTACAAAATCCTTTTGTTATGGCTCATGAACATAATGATTAAAGTAATAGCCCCAATCAAAATAACTTAAACATAATTTGTATATTCTATGAATAACTATAAGCTATGAGTAATTAGAATTAGATAGACATAATAATATGGGAGCTTCACTATTAAATAAAGGGGATTTAATACCATGACTACCTAGATACATTTGATAACTTACAAAATATCTAGCCAATAGTTTTTGGTGACTCTACTAGGGAGCAAAGAGCTAAACTCTTAGATCTAAAAATAGATTAATATTTTAAGTTGAGATAGGTGTAGTTAATGTTTAGTTTTACAAAACTTTCATGCTTTTCAAATCATTCATCCTAATCACTACATGTATAATGAGATACACACCTATGCATAAAGTGTGTCCTTGTTGAAGTTAATTCCACTTTCTAAAAATAAGAATAGTGCTACCACTTCCTATCTCTTAGGGGAAGCTATTAGTCCTTTGAATTTGACTCCTCTCCATGACTTGTCAAAGGGGTCAAAAAATAATTTTCCCAAATTTACTGGTGATGGTAAATAGAATCTAGATGAGCACTTGGTTGTTTTCTTTATATCCTATGGAGTAATTGGTGTTGAGCATGAATATGGCGTAGTCAAACTCTTCATTGAGACCTTGCATGACTTAGCTATAGAATGGTTTTACCATTTGACTCATATCACTATAGTAAGTTGGGTCGCTATGTGTGAATAATTTGAGAAGAGATTCAAAGCTATTGAAGATTCACATATACTACTTGCCCAACTGACTTAACTCAAGAAGGAACCACATGAGCATATGTGTGATTTCATTACTGACTTTAATAGATTACTCTATAAAATTCCTCAAACTACTCTACCCACTGGAGATAATTATAAGTGCTTCTTCATCAATTCTTGGTTACCAAAAGTTAGTTATCATCTATGAAGAGCATGCTCGACTGATTTAGTAACAACTCAAAATCTTACTAAGGAGGTTGAAGATGACTTGATAATGACTGGAAAGATCAAGAAAACAATTTCTAAAGGAGATTATTCTCCTTCAAGTGCATCAAAAATTGGCTAATGACTTGCTACAAGTCAAACATCAAATTGTTCAAGGTATTCAATTTGCCCCTATCAGGAATGCACCTACATATAATTTCAATAATCAAAACTAGAATCATATTGTTGAAGATCATATGGATGATGTGACTAATCAAATTCTTGCTGAAGAAGATGATTTTGAAGATCCTGCTAGCAACTCCAATAACTACTACCTAGAATATGAATTAAAAAATGACTATGAAAAAATAATTCAAGATGATCATAGCCATTCTTTTTTAGTGTTACAAGGTCATAAACTCAATAATATAATGAAAAACCTTCCAAAGAATAAGAGAAAGAGAAGGGAAATTATAGATCAGATGTAAGCATTCTTAAGAGATTTAGTCCTCTACCTTCTTTATCTCTAAAAGATAAGTATATAGCTTCTTCTTCTCAAACTCATAAGCCAATAACTCATATTGTTGAATCTAATCCTATTTTATCTACACCCATTCCCTCTTTTGACATAACTAACCACATCAAGAAAGACAAGATTCAAATGTCAGAAGCCATGAGAGATGAAAGAAGACAAAATAAATTACTTTGTAAGAAACTCAATAGAGAAATGATGAGATATATGTTGAGTGAACAACCAAGTAAGCAAGTATACGAGAACAAACAACACTTTGAGATGGAAGAAATGTATGTGAATGAAGAGAAAGAAGATAGTTACAGCTAATCAAGTGATGGGAATGATAAAGAAGAAATAGATTAGTTTGAAAGACTCATATAAGGCCTAGAAAATTAAATATAGACAATGGGAAAAGGTATGGAATTTGATTACAAGTTTGTATATGAAAGCAATGCCCAATTAGAGGTAGAAGTGGTAGTGCTTGAACAAGCATTGAAAGGTGATGAGATGGAAAAAATATGAATAATAAGTTGCCTCAGTTGAGGATCATCTGATAGAAAACAAAGATCATAAATATTAAGCATTCATGACAACATGGCAATAGATTAAAGCAAGTAATCAGGTAGTTGCATTTGTCTTTGTAGTAAGCATGAAAGTATTGTCAAAAAAAGTAAGATTGTAGGTTCAATAGTAGTATTTTGGCGTATTTACAACTCATATGACATAAAGAGAGTTTCAATAATGAGTGTACATGAAGTACAAAATGATGGTGTAAGCAAAGTTGCAAGCAAAGAGGTAGGTTAGTTTATGATAGAGGCAAAGTTGAATTTAAGGAGGAGGAGCACTTGAAGCTTTACAAAAACTAGGTAGCAAGGTAACACCTGTATGTATATAAAATAAATCCTCATTTTTTTAATTTTGTGTTGGTGTTTTTATTTTCTTCTTTTTTTATTTTGTAGTTTTTCATGATTGAGTTTTACATGACTCTGTACCTAATAGACAAGACTCAAAACTAGAGATACTGGGATCTCACCTTTATTTCACTCTTAGAGATTAAAACAAAGATGTCCTTAGTCAAAGCCAACAAGTGTCCCCAAAATTTCACACTTATAAATTTTTGGTTGCCCCTTTTTTTAAAATTTACATTTTTGTCTTATGTTGAGTCAGTTGTCCTTGTTAAACCAGTCCCCTAAATAAAGTCTTAATATTTAGTAGTTTTTGTTTCTGATTACTTTCATTTCTAATGTTTTTAAATTACTCTATAAGGTTTTAAAATGTTTTCTTGGGTCATTATTATAAAACCCATTTTCCCATCTATCCAAGAATCTCAAAAAAGCTAAGTGTTTGGGCTAACTTCCAGGGTAACTCGGGTTCTCTAAACAGGTTTGCTTCTCATCAAAAGTCAAGTAAAATAGTCTTGAAAACCCAATTTTCATTTAAATTCAATTAAATCAGTCTTAAAATCCTAAGTTGCATTAAAATTCAAGTAAATCAATCCTAAAAACTTGAGTTGCACTAAAATTCAAGTAAAGTAGTCCTAAAAACCTGAGTTGCACTGAAAGTCAAGTAAAACAATCTTAAGAACCTAAGTTACATTGAAATTCAAGTAAAGTAGTCTTGAAAACTTGAGTTGAATTTAAATTCAAGTAAAGTATTCCTAAAAACTCAAGTTTCACCGAAATTCAAGTAAAGCATTCCTAAAACCCTGAGTTGCACTGAAAGTCAAGCAAAGTAGTCTTGAAACCCTGAGTTGCACTGCCCAAACCTTCCTAGGATTATGATACCTTGTTACTTTCAATGATTTTTTAAGATTTTATTGGAACTTAATATCAATAAGGTGAAAGGTTATTATAATAAGTTGGAAAGGGAGCTATTAAGATGTAAAATAGGAAGGCATTCAGTTGCCAAATTAGATGATGTCTCAGCATATCAAATACAGAGAGAAGTACAAAAATAAAGTTCATAAACTAGAATGATTTTAATATTTCTTCTAATTTTTCTTTCAAATTGCAATGTTATAAGTAATTTCTATTTAATTAATTACCTATAAAATTAAGTTATTGTAAAAATTAAAAATCAAGTAACTTGGCTAAACACCATTACTTGAAATCATTTTATAAAATCAAATTACTTAAGCAAGCTTTGTGTTGCATGCAAGGAGTTTGTACTTGATCCAAACAAGGAGACCAACAACTGATATATGTCATTAGTTGTTACATACAACATAGGAGAAATTCTAGGAAGATGCCTCTCAACGGTTTTGAGTTTTTAATGCAACACATAGGAATTGAAGGAGTTATCTCCTATTTGATTTTAACATATAAAATTATATAAATATAAGTGCAGGCCTACATGTTGGAGGAGGATAACTTTTAAAATCAAGTAATTATGACCATTTATACGATAAATTTTAAGCAATCTAAAACTTTGTGTTTAGATATCTGGACATTTTTGTATGAATTTTGCTAAAAGTGAATAAGAAGGAAATTTGTTTTCTAGAGAACTTTGTGTCTAAATAAATCATTATATGTGTTCTATGAAGATAAAATGGTAAAATTTGCATTATATTTTAATCTAAGTTGAATTCATATCTTTCTTAATCATTTTTTAGAAAGGTTATCACATTTTATATGTTTATTTTCTTGCACGGATACAATAAACTCTACAAAACTATTTATTGTGAAGTGAAATTTTCTTCTTTCTTATGCATTATAATATTTTCCTTACTCTCTAATCTCTCTAAAATTCTTTCCACATTCCCAAAACTAGTTGCTTACTTGTTGAAAAATCCCTTTGTTATGGCTCATGAACACAGTGATTAAAGTAATACCCCCAATCAAAACAACTTGCACATAATTTGTATATTTTATGATTAACTATAAGCTATGAGTAATTATAAGTAGATAGACATAATCATACAGGAGCTTCACCATTAAATGAAGGATATTTAATCTCATGACTGCCTAGATATGTTTGATAAATTATAAAATATCTAGCTAACATTAGGTTAGGCCTTGAATTTGTAAATAGAAATCCATGGGTTTTGCTTCACATACCTAGTTCCAATTTGAGATTAAAATAATAAATGTTTCCCTATATGATTTAGTGTATATTCCATTTGAATGTAATTATTGATATATCTCTTTGAAAAAAATAAGGGTTTCATATTTATAAGCCTAGGGATGGAATTTGATTCCATCCACAAGCTTATAAAAATTATATTGAGTCATTTTAAAGGGTTGAATGTGTAGTGTATGTCAAATCACCATTGTAAAATATACTCACTACAAACACTTTAACTATGCATGGTTTGGAAGGATAAAGTGTTTTTCATAGTGAAAATTCCTTTTGAATTTATGGTAAACCTATGCCTTGATTCATCTTTGAATTTATGAAACCTAGAAAAATATCTTCATGGATTAAAATTTGTAGATTAAACAACTACTAAAGATGTTTTTGGTTGAGCCAAATAACTTTTAGAATTTAAGGACTTACTTTCAGAATTATTATCCAAAGGTGTTTACCTTACATAAGAATTATAAATGCATATATTGTATAGTAAATAGTTATGTATGGTCATATTTAGGTTTACTCAAGTATCAATATTTATACATTGATAGGATTTTGTATGGACCCATGTGATTTGATTATGATCTATAGAGTTGAACTCAAAATATGTATTGGTAGATGGTTGGTTTCAAGAACTTGTATTAGTTGTAATATATATTTAAAAAATGATACAAACCATATAGGTAGATATGCATAAAGGAATCTTAGAATGGATTACCAAGCTCATTTTGGTAAAATTTTATATATATATATATATATATATATATATATATATATATATATATATATATATATATATATATATATATATATATATATATAATTACATCTGTAGTTATTCTTAAATTATACTACACTTTTATCATTCTTTTCCATTTAAAGTAAACACACACACACACACACATATTTGAATGCACACAAATATATATACATATGTGTGTGTATTGGAATAGTTGTTTTGATGTTTGGTTGATCTTAATACCATATTAAGCCTAGAGTTATACCTTGTTTTGCTAATTAATCATATGAAAATGTATTCAGGCTGAAGGTAGGATATACTTATGATATTATCATTTTGAGCACAACTTAAATATATTCACATGTGCACTCACACACACACACACATGACTAGGTTTAATATAAGACTAGATTGTACACCTTTGTGACCCAGTTAAGTTTAGAGACTTTGTCGTTCCAAAATATAAGCATAGTTTTAGGAGAATAATAAAATTTTGATCAAAATTAAATAGATTGGTATATTGGGAATGTTTATATTGGTTCATCGGTCTTACTTTTTATCATAAATAAAATTAAGTAATAATAAATTTTGGTAGGATTTTATACTCTAAAACATACCTACATGTGTTCACATTTCTTTATATGGATTCCTTTTATAGATATAAAATGGTATGATAGAATATGCATATAATATGCATGAGTGTGGAATGTGTATTTATAGTAGTTAAAATATAGACCTTACTGGTTAACAAATTTTCAAGTGAGCATCAAATGTTTAAAGTTAGTCATAAATTAAATAGGGGAGTTAGTAGCATGTCCTATTTTAGTAGGTGAAAATGAACCAAATAGTATTCTATCAGATCTTATGCTCAAAGTTGTTTTGTATTAAAAAGGAAATGCATATATATGTCAATAGTAGTTGAGTTATGGGTAAGCAATGTGATTTTATGTGAAATATGGATGCTTTTACCATGTATTTCATAAATCATTTAATAATCTATTTGTATTTGATATTATGCTACAAATATGTATTTATTATGCTTTGAAATTACTTTATGAGATTTCACCATGCATGCTTCATTTGAAAGTAGGTGATAGGTATAAGAGGTTGTTATCATATAATATATATACATATCATCTAGTATCATTTGATAGATTTTTTATTCATTATCAAAGATTATATGCATTTTGAATTGACTCAAATCCATGAGAGATCTAAATTTTATAATGAAAACTTTGGCCAAAGTAATGTTATAATTGATACATTAGCTTTCCACTATACTTTATATTTTATGTGTATGTGTGATGTCATATTAGGTAGAGGATTATTTTCTATAGTCTATGTGACTACTACATGTATTAATTATTGTAAAACATGAGTTTTGGTTAAATTATTGATATATGCACTACTTTTATCTACCCCTTTATGAAGGGAAAGGCCACTCTCGGTGGGGAGGTATGTAGGATATTGATGGTCTATAGTTGGAGTAAATGCACCCTGATGATGTTCTCCCTCCTTTAACTGATCAACCATATTGGAATCCTACTCATGTATTTTGCATTGATCATATAGCTAATTATGAGGCTCATATGTATTGTTGTTCATTTTATCATGTGTACTTTGTTATTCAATGATGAAATTCATTAAATTATAAAATTTGATTTATGATTATTTAATATAGTATAATTTGTATATTTTATACATAATTATGAATGTTGTAAATAGTAGAGGCTGTAAATTTATATAAATGTGGATTGTTTTAGTGTACTTGTGTACTTTTCACTCTGATATGCATTACTTGAGGAAAATGTTCTATTTTTTTTAAGTTGTTTGAAAGTTAAATGGATCACATTCTAACTAGTGGGTTTGATATATATTTCTATATTTATTATTATAGATGCATTTAGCAATCAAACAGTGAAACATAATGATAATTAATGGAAATGGTTATGATTAAAGTATGTGATAATAAAAAATTGTGTTACTTTTAGTGTATCTCAATGGGGTTGTAACATTGTGGTATCAAAATAAAGGTTGAACGCTTGGACCTAATGATTCCACTAATATTAAGTTATTTCTCCTATTTTTAGTAATGAGAATGGTGAAAGGTAGATCGAATGTTGAGGGGACCTCTATTGCAAACCCTAAAGTTAATCCTAATCAACTAGTAGTTGAACAAGCTATAATATTTGATCAAATACTCACTATCATGAATGACACTAGATAAAAATTATCAACACTATTTTGAGAATTTCATGGACTAGAAGATAAAAATGAATAAAAAAATTTATAATAATAATTAGTTATTCAATAAGAACCTCAGGATCAGGGACATGATGAGGGATAACATGTAGTAAGAGCTCAAATAGTTTCTTAACATGTACTACATATGAAGAAAGTGAACCCACCCAAATTTGATGGTAAAATGTTGGGTGATGGAGCTAAAGCCTAGCTTATATAAATAGAAAAATATTTTGAGATTTAAAATTCTTCTGAGGAAACTAAAGTCATTTGGGGAGCATACCAACTGGCTGGTGAAGAAACAAATTGGTAGGCTAATAAGAAGCTAGATATGGGCCTTAAATCCACCCCCATCACTAGGGAGTAGTTTGTAACTCTTTTTAGAGGATGATGGATTAATCAGTTGTATTTTGATGAGAATTTAACATATTTCCAAAATCTAAAATGAAGGGTATCTATCATTAAATGGGTACTAGAATCAATTCATAAATCTCTTGAAGTATGTTTCAAAGTATCAAAAGGATGAAATTTTTTAGATCAAGAAGTTCATCATGGGCTTCAAACCCCAAATAAGATGTGAAGTGGATGTCTATGGGCCATCCATCATGGACCAATTCTTTAAGAAGGAATTTAATTAGGATCAAAAGTTTAAATCACTTACTAAGGTTGGGGAAAATTTTAAAAAGAAGATTGAAAGCTCAAAGATAACCTTCAAGAAAAAAATTGGAAATGAAATGAGAATTCAAAGAAAAAATTTAATAGTTAGAATGTAAGGTTTAGTAATACATCAAGGAACAAGAAACCTAGAAGTGGTTTCAAATAATGATTCAAGGGATGTAATTAGTTTGAGAGGAATGGGCCACCTGGTGGATGCTTTACATATGGAGGAGACCATAATGCTAAGTACTATCCTAAATGGAAGATAGATGGTATAAATAAGAATTCATCCACCTCTACATCATAGTAGGGAACCTTCCAATAGTGAATTCATGTAGCAATTGACAATTTTCAAGTAAAATTTTAAGTATCTCCCATTGAATCATTAGGACATTGGTTGGGCATCTTATTTCCATTTTGATAGATATAAGATTCACTTAATGTTTTATCTCTCATATAATGTTAACTAATAGATCTATAAAAGATGATATTATAGAAAATGCTTGGTTAATTTGGTATGGGAATGAATCCAAGGTCAATTTTGACAAGTGTCTTGTGGAAGTTGAGGTAAAGTTACCATAATTTACTATGGTTGTTGATATTTATGAAATGCCACTAGGATCATATGATATGATCCTAGGAGTGAATTGGTTCTCTAAGCACAAATCCAAGGTTGATTATTTTCTTAAGAAATATGAGTGTTTTAATGATTTGAGAAATCAAATCCATATTCAAAGAGAAAATTAAAAAATAAAACTAAGGAAAATTTTATCCATTCAATTTAAAAAGTCTTAGTGAAAGAGATGTCAAGTGTTCTTACTCAAAGTCAATGAAATTGAAGAAACCAAAGAACCCTCTATAGAAGACTATCCATTTTTACAATAATTTTAGGATTTTTTTTCTAGAGGAGTTATCGTGTCTACCTCCCAAAAGGGAATTTGACTTCACTATTGATATCATTCTAGGATCAGAACCTCAATCCAAGGTTCCCTATAGATTGAAAATAATTAAATTAGTTAAGTTAAAATATTGAATTCAGGAGATGTTGGCCAAAGGTATGATTTAGCCAAGTGTTTCACTACCAGGTGCACCCATAGTTTTTTAAAATAAAAAGGATGGAACCCTTTATATGTGCATAGATTAGTGAATGTTAAACAAAGCAACAATAAAAAATAGGTATCCTTTACCCTGCATTGATGATATTTTTGATCAAATATATGGTGCAACAATATTTTTCAAGATTGATTTTCAAGTAGGGTACTATTAGTTGAGAATTAGAGAGGAATATATTCCAAAAATACCTTTAAAGACTCAATATGGGCACTACAAATTTATAGTACTTCCTAAGACTCCATACGAGCACTATGAGTTTATAGTATTTCCTTTCAGGCTAACAAATACACCAACATTCATGAATTTCATGAAGTGTTTTTAAGGATTACCTTAATCATTTTGTGCTTAGTATTTATCAATGGAATCCTCATCTACTCAAAAGGTGAAGACAAGCATATTGAACATTTGTGTTTATTTTTGTAATAATTACAGAAGCATAAGCTCTATGTAAAATTGTCTAAGAGTGACTTATTTCAAAGAAGAGTATAGAACTTAGGATGTATTATCTTTTAAAAAGGGATTTTTATGGATCCAATGAAAATTATAAGATTATGGAATGGTCAACACCCAAAAATGTGCATGGGATGTGCAACTTTATGGGTTTAGTAGGGTATTATAGGAATTTTGTGCCAAATTTTTATAAGATATAAAATTCGATCACCTCTCTTAGTGAAAAGAGTAATGTTTTTTAGTTTGATAAGTGTGAAGAAACCTTTCATATTCTAAAAATGAATCTTAATTCAACACTAGTGTTATAGATTTTGGATCCAAACGGTCATTTTGTAGTGATATTTGATGCTTTCAAAGATGGTTTAGGAAGAGTTCTTATGTAGAATGGTTCAGTTGTAACTTATGAATCAAGGAAGTTGAATCCAAATGAATAAAATTATGCCCCACATGACCTATAATTAGCTTCCATAGTGCATGCTTTAAAATTATGGAGGCATTATTTGTTGGGAAAACTTTTTAGCTTAAGACTAATAATTTGGGACTCACGTATATATTTACCCAACCTAACCTTAATTCTCATCAAAGATGATGGTTAGAATGTTTTTTATTATGATTTTGACTTTAGTTACATTAAGGGTAAATAAAATAGAGTTTTAGATGCCCTTAGTCATAGAATAAACAATGTAGAGTACATTCTGTGATTAGGTGGTAAAATTATCTACAGGAGATGAATTCTACAATTAGATAAATAAAGCATTAGTTTAAAATTCATAGGATCTTATATACAAAGGATTATTACATGAAAATGGAATTTTCAGATATAATGGAAGAATTTATGTTCCTAATAGGGAGAATTTTAGAGGTATTGTGCTAGAAGAGTTGCACAATGCTCTTTATCCAGGGCACCTTGGTGAATCTAAGCTCTTAGCAAAACTATAACCATTGTATTTCTTGAATGAAATCAACAAATATGCAAAAAAAATTGTGTCTATATGCCTATAATGTCAGTGAGTTAATGTTTAACATGTGCATCCTACTGGGTTGTTGTACCCACATTCCATACCAGAATGGAAGTGGCAAGTATTAGCATGGAATTTATTCATGGATTATCTATCTATGAATCATCATGACAAGATATTGGTATTTTTGGATAAACTCACCAAAGTAGCACACTTCATTTTAGGTAATATGTTATATGATGCACTAATACTCACCAAAAGGTTTGTAAAGGAGGTGTATAGATTGTATAGATTTCTATAAAATATTATTTTAGACATGAATCCTAAATTAACCTAAAGGTTTTGGTAAAT
>JARHVA010005503.1:1112500-1186406 GCA_037957365.1 Torreya grandis | reverse complement strand
AACAACTTGCTTTCTCATTCAGATAAAAATGAAATTACAATCTAAGCTCAAAGTCTCAATCTTCTTCTTTCAAAAATGGGTAGAGTTTCACTCTTGTAAAAATGAAATGTCTCTCTTACAAATGAGAGATATTACAAACTTATAAAAAACTACACAAGGATTGGTGCCTTTTCCCATGGGATAGCCCATGTTGCAGTCAACGTCTTCAATGTGTCTCTAGTTTTGTCTGGAGAGACCATGTTGATAAACAATACGCTACCATAACTATGGCGTGTCCCTTCATGTGATATGTCTCCTCCTTAATATGGACCATCTGGTCCTTTGCATATTTGTCTTTACTTCATGGAATAAAATAGGCCGTATCCTTGGTTTGGTGCGCTTAGAAGTCTACTCGATCCACTGTTCCACCTGCTAGAAATAACTCTTTTGAAAACATTTCTAGTCCTTTGCATTGATCTTCTCTCTTTGAGTCTTCAGGCTCCCTTTTCAATTGATTGCTTGATTCAGGGTTAAACCTTGAACCTGTTGAACCACTAAAATTTCATCGGTTCATTGGTTCATTCTGTCTCCTTTGTTATATTGCTTCTTGGTTCAATTGCTTCTTCACCCTTGGTTGAACCATCGCTTTAATTGAACTCACCTTTGGAATCATCCATGTTGCTTCTTTATCCTTTATAGCCCTTCTTGTCTAAATCTTTGGGGGATCCTTTTTGCGTCTTTGATGAGTGGCAAGTTCCGCTATTATGAAACTCATTAAAAAACTCATAGAAAATGGGATCCATGACACATCTTTCCTGAGCAACTTCAAAAGGGGAACATGGATGCAAACATTTGTCACGCTCTACTGAGTCATAATAGGACACATGATGTATTCTTCTCTACTTTATAATGGACACGTGGTGGCTTTCAGACTTCTTTCTCTCGGCAGGATTTATCCTTTATGTCCTTCAAACAGAATGTCAGAAGGAATTCCTTCAGACAATTTGTCTGAAGAAAATCTTCCTTGCCTTTGCATCTTTCCCACTGGGCTTTTGCTTTGTCTTTCGGGTAAATTCCTTCACATAATTTGTCTAAAGGATTTCACTTTATTTTTTGCCTTGTTCACTTTTCCAAAGGAGTTCACTTTGGTCTGCTTTTGCTCGCTACCCTCCTACAAGGGCACTTGGCTTGGTTCACAGCCCTCTGTAAGGGCACTTGTTCCTTTAGCTTTGGGGCAGCCCCCTTGAACCTGCCGGATTGAACTGACTGATTGAACCAAATTTGGTTCAATGGTTCAATGGTTCAATCTTGCATTTGAAGCCATCTTTTTGTCTAAGTCTTTTGATCTCTTTAAACTGATTGAACCCATTGAAACTTGTTGAACCAATTTGGTTCAAGGTTCAATGGTTCAATTGTTCATTCCTTTGATTTTTTACCAAGTCCTTTGATTGCTCAAAAAAAATTCATTGAACCAACCACTCGTTGAACTTGTTGAACCATTGAACTCGTTGAACCTTTTGCCAAAGTGCTTAACTCTTGCTGATGACATTGAACCTTTAAACCTATTGAACTCATTGGACCAATTTTGAAAATGTCTAAGCATTGGAAACTTGTTCTTTTGATTGAACTCGCCTATAGAAGCCTTTAAACCTATTTAACCTGCTAACTTCAAGCATTTTGAGTCCGTAGAAACATATCTATGGAGTCCATAGATTTGAGTCCCTTGAAAGAGTCCATAGAAATGTGCCTGCAGAGTCTGTAGATTCAAGCCTGCAGAGTCTATAGATTCAAGCCTATAGAGTCCGTAGATTCAAGGCTACAGAGTCTATATATTTCTAAGAAAGCTTTGAAAATGAAGAGCCTGAATGCTCAGAACAATTTTTGAAAGGGGAAGAGAGGATTTTGATCTATAAGACCAAAATAGTTCAAATGTTGTCCCAAAAATGAGTGATGTTTTTGGGGGGACAACAACTGGCTCCAGTTGGGGAACTTTCTTCAGTTGAAAACTTAGAACAGCTAAGGGGAGTAGAAACCATTATCTCTAGTGCCTTGAAGTGTGCCATTGGGCTACAGAGTCATGCTACCCAAAAAGAAAGGCTCTAAAAATGAAAACAAAAAGCACAAACTAGAACTAAAGACTATACAAATATACATATGTACAAATGATCTTATTTGATGCCTCAAGATTTGAAGCGCTTTAGATGCCACCCATTACAAGACAGTGAAAATGGTGTGCCATCCTAATAAACTAGAAGGAAACCATTTTATCCCCAAAAATGGTGATGGGCAAATAAAACTTTCCACTAGGAAAACAAATTTTTGCATCTTCCTCTTGGCCTTTTCTTCTTCTTGCTCCATGGCAGGACATGGTCTTCAAACTGAAAACCATAACTCCTTGCTCTCCCTGTGAAGAGTTCCTTTTGTTGACTTTAGAATACAATAGTATGGTCCACCACCATAGCTTGTTGTTCTACTGGTCCAGTCCAACACATGCTTTGATTGTCAGCATCAGATCCCTGACAAACCATTAGCTCAACATCTCCTTTGGTGTGAAGGAGTTTGATTTCTTCATCTTGAGCAGTTTTCAATCTGAGTAATAAAGATGCGCATCTAGCTATGTAAGAATTGCTGCCATCAGATTCCAGGATCCAAGCATCATCAGAAGCTGATCTTGTATTTGATTTCTCTTCATGGGAGATGGAAGGTCCTTCTTGATTTGTACTGCACCCTACCAATTTTTATGATGCCTTGTTTGGATGAAATCTTGGATTACCAGCTATAGGAATTTCATCAGCTGGGACATGAGTATCCTCTATGGTCAAGAAGTAATTACCCTTGCCTGAAGGCTCAAATAGAATTTGAGTAGTAGGGGCTGACATTTGGGTAACCACAATCTTTGCCTCAGACAGGTCCACACTTGGTTCTCCACTAATGTTTAATTGCTCAAGATTGGCTTACAGGGATTTAAACTCAGTCTTTTGAATTTTAGATTTCTTGACATGATCAATCATGTCAAATGACTGAGATGGACTTGGAAGAGAGGATGGGAGTTCATCCTTTTGGTTTTTGGGAGGGGGAGGACTGATCTATGAAGTTAAATTAGAAGGTGCAAAGATGTTTGATGTACTAACCTTCTTGGCAATCACTGGGTCCTTTGACTGGAAAGGTAGAGTGGTTCCCCACTTAGAAATTAGAATTGTAGGCTGAGTTCATTCCTCTATTCTTTCTTTATCAGCTTGCTGGGCTAACTGATTCTTAGACCAAGTCAATACTGCATATGATTCTTCGACTGCTTCACCTTCACTTCTGGGTTCATCCTAGTAATTCAGGAAACCAATGTCGGAGTCACTAGCTGATTCTTTTAGATCCTCCTTGAAGAGATCAGTGCTATTTTCTTGCTCGAACTCAGGTTGGAAATAAGAAACATGTTCTATTTCTAGATATCCAACTTTTGAGTTGGTTGGAGGTGCTTCAAGGACAAGGTTCCTCTATGGGGGAAGAAGGCAATTTGGTCACCCTTGACTTCTGGTAGCATTGCCTTGATATGGATGATTGGGGAATGTCCTCCTTGGTATATATTTATATAGAGGAGTAGAAGACATACCTTGTGCCATTTGCCAGGTTTTGTACCATTGGGTCAGTGGTGACTGTGGGTGAGTATTCAGAAGATGAAGAGGGTTTACCTCTGTTAGGATCTCTCCTTATCTTTCCTGCCAAGATAAGGTCATCTTGTAGCTCAGTAGCCAAATCTTGAGCAGCCTCAAGGTTTGTGTGTCTAGCCCATCTCAATAGAAAACTCACTTTAGGTAGTTGTGAGTTGATGAAGAAGCATTTGAGATTCTGAGGTGTTGGCTGGGTGACCATGGGAATCTTGTGCCTCAGCTTGTTGAACTTGGTAATAAAATCCCTCATAGGCTCATGAGGTTCCTTTTTCTTCTAAGTGAGCTGGGCCAAAAAAGCATGCACATCCTCTGAAGGCTTGAAACTAGCTTCAAATTTGGCTTCAAGTGTATCCCAGTCAGTTACTAATCCAGCTTGCAGATGGTAGAGCTAGTTTGTAGCAACACCTTGTAGTGTCTCCACAAAAATCCTGACTACCATGTCTTTAAATTCCACCCCTATAACACCACAGGGTATGTTGAAGGCTACAATATGTTCATCAGGGTGAACTATCCCATCACCAATGAATTTGGGGAAATTCTTTCTTGAACTACGTGGAAGTTCATGCAGAGGTGGAGTCAAGTTGAGTGGGCCAAAAGAGTTACCCTAGGGGCCTCAAAATTCCATGATTTAATTATGTAAAATAGGGATAACAAATATGGTTGGAGTGGCTAAATTGTGAATCAAAAATGGAAAAGTACTGGCCCTGCTTCAGCTTAAGCTTGAGGCTTCAAACTGTGCACTCTTTCCCAACAGCTCTGGTTTTGCAGACCAAATAATATAATGAAGGTGGAAGAAGATGGTAAGGCTATAATGAATAATGGGTAAGACACAAAACAAAGTCGCTAGATTCTATAAAAAGGATAAGGGAAAGAACTGCTTCAATCTAAAACTTGAGGCTTCAGACTGCACATTCATCCCTAGCAGAGTCACCAAAAACTATTGCGTGAGGCTGGGGAAGAAAAATTACCAATGGGAAAGCACTAGAGAAATTAATTCTTCCACAGTGAAATGCATTGATAAGGTTATAATGATAATGGGTAAGACATAGGTGATGTTTGAATCTGAAACTTGAGGTTCCAAATTGCACAAAATTGTTGTGTCCTTAGCAAAGTCACCAAAAACTGTTGGGTAAATATTTTGTTGGCCAACTAACTGGTGACCAAAATATTTCCTATCACCATAGCATAGGGATATGGGTCATCCTGGTGTGCAAATTTACTAAATCAATAGGGGACAAATCTCTCCTCTCATCAAGGGGAGGTTCCCTATTAAATATGCAAATCTATATACAATATATATAAGTAGAAAGTAAGACATAGGGGTGGGATAAACCATCCATCTCTCTTTTTTTAGAGATGATGCACATAGACAAAGGATAAAATCTTGGTGTAAAAACTGAAGGCACTTCTCTTCTTTCAGAAGTGTTCTTACAGGAAACAACAAGAGTTTCTCTCAGATAAGAAACTAGTAACCAAAGGGCGTAGTAATAGCAGGATGAAGCAGAATGCAAAGTTTCCACCTCAAATACCCAAAGAGTATATCACAAAGGATTATGGGGGCACAAATTCATCCCAGAATCCTCAACACAAAAGGAAAGAAAAACACAGACTAAAACCAATTGTGATAGCACAAAGTCTTTCCATAGTTGGTTTCAGGACACTTCCCTATTACTTTCACTAATTCTACTCACCAAATTAAATGAATAAGAACACCTTTAGAAGGCAAATGTAAGAATGATCTCCCAAAGTGATACAAGCCAAAATAACACAAAGTCTATAAGCAACCTGCTTTCTCATTCAGATAAAAATGAAATTACAATCTAAGCTCAAAGTCTCAGTCTTCTTCTTTCAAAATGGGCAGAGTTTGACTCTTGTAAAAATGAAAAGTCTCCCTTACAAATGAGAGATATTAAAAACTTATAGCAACTACACAAAGATTGGTGCCTTTTTCCATGGGATGGCTCATGCTACAGTTAACATCTTCAATGCATCTCTAGTTTTGTCTAGAGAGACCATGCTGAGAATAGTGCGCTACCATAACTATGTCGTGTCCCTTCATTTGATATGTCTCCTCCTTAATATGGACCATCTGGTCCTTTGCATATTTGTCTTTACTTCATGGAAGAAAATAGACCACATCCTTAGTTTGGTGCACTTAGAAGTCTACTCGATCCACTGTTTGACCTCTTGGAAATGACTCTTTTGAAGACATTTTTGGTCCTTTGCATCGATCTTCTCTCTTTGAGTCTTCAGGATCCCTTTTCAAGCTCTCTTTGAGTCTTTAGGTTGAACCTTGAACCTATTAAACCACTGAAATTTCATTGGTTCATTGGTTCATTCTATCTCTTTTGTTCTGTCACTTCTTAGTTCAATCGCTTCTTCGCCCCTTGGTTGAACCATCGCTTTAATTGAACTTGCCTTTGGAATCTTCCATGTTGCTTCTTTGTCCTTTATAGCCCTTCTTGTCTAAGTCTTTGGGGGGTCCTTTCTATGTCTTTGACGAGTGGCAAGTTCCACTATTATGAAACTCATGGAAAATGTGATCCATGACACGTCTTGCTCGAGCAACTTCAAAAGGGGAACACGGATGTAAACACTTGTCATGCTCTGCTAAGTCATAACAGGACACATGACATATTTTGCTCTACTTTATAATGGACATGTGGTAACTTTCAAGATTTTTTCTCTTGGTGGGCTTTATCCTTTATGTCCTTCAGATAGAATGTCTGAAGGAATTCCTTTAGACAATTTGTCTGAAGGAAATCTTCCTTGCCTTTGCATCTTTCCTGCCAGGCTTTTGCTTTGTCTTTCAAGTGAATTCCTTCAGACAATTTGTCTGAAGGATTTCTCTTTGTCTTTTACCTTGTTCAATTTTCCAAAGGAGTTCACTTTGTCTGCTTTTGCTCGCTACCCTCTGCAAGGGCACTTGTCTTGGTTCACAGCCCTCCGTAAGGGCACTTGTTCCTTTGGCTTTGGGGCAGCCCCTTGAACCTACCGATTGAACCGATTGATTGAACCAACTTTGGTTTAATGGTTCAATGGTTCAATCTTGCATTTGAAGCCTCCTTTTTGTCTAAGTCTTTTGATCTCTTTAAATTGATTGAACCTGTTGAACCAATTTGGTTCAAGGTTCAATGGTTCAATGGTTCATTCCTTTTTTTTTCTCCAAGTCCTTTGATCGCTCGAACAAAATGTGTTGAACCAATTGCTCATTGAACCTATTGAACAGTTGAACCCATTAAACCTTTGCCAAAGTGCTTAACTCTTGCCGATGACATTGAACCTTTGAACCCATCGAACCCATTGGACCAATTTTGAAAATGACTAAGCGTTGGAAACTTGTTCTTTTGATTGAACTCACCTGTAGAATCCTTTGAACCTGTTTAACCTACTAACTTCAAGCATGTTGAGTCCATAAAAAACATATCTACAGAGTCCATAGATTTGAGTCCCTTAAAAGAGTCCGTAGAAATGTGCCTACGGAGTCTATAGATTCAAGCCTATAGAGTCCATAGATTCAAGCATGTAGAGACTGTAGATTCAAGCCTGCAGAGTCTATAGATTTCTGAGAAAGCTTTGAAAAATGAAGACCCTGAATGCTTAGAACAATTTTTGAAAGGGGAAGAGAGGATTTTTCTCTATAGGACCAAAATAGTTCAAATGTTGTCCCAAAAATGAGTGATGTTTTTTGGGGAAAATAAAGAGGATAGTCCACGGTGGGATAAAATGAGTCCAGAGTGCCAATGGTCCAAAGATTTCACTATTTAGAGTCATGAAAAGAATATGGTTCTCAAAATAATGGTCAAGGATATATGGAAGGATAAAATAAATTTAGGACAAGTTGCCCCCATGTAATGGGTCTTGTAGACAATGGTTCAAAGCTATCAAGCATAGAATTGCTTGAGATGTATAATGTTCATAGGCTTTAGATGTTCACCATTTGGAGTATCTAGTCAGTATGATCTCAATCCATAATTCACTGTGATAACATGTGGTCCCGAACAATTAGGTTGGAACTTACCTATTTTCATACATTCATCATTTATGTTCTTTTGGTTCTCTTTCAAAACCAAATCACCAATCTTAAATTCCTAAGGGAGAATGCAATTTTTATATCTTCTTCACAATATGTTCTAAAAGGCTTTCAAGTTCTCTAGGGCAGCCAAATGCTTACCATCAATGAGTTTTATCTCTTACAACCTTGAGACTTTATAATCTTCATCATCTTCAATATTCTCCAAAGATGTTTGCAATGAAGGCAAATCGATCTCAATCAGGATAATAGATTATATACCATAAACAAGGGAGTATGGAGTGGTTCCTGTAGGGGTTCGATGACTGGTTCAATAAGCCCAAAGGATAGGAAAATTTTGCAAGTGTCAACTATAGCTAGCTTCATTGACAATCTTCTTCAAAATGTCTATAATGGTTTTATTTAATGCTTTGGCTTGTCCATTGCCTTTTGGGTTATACGATGTGGACTTTTTGTGCTTGATTTTAAAATTTTTAAAAAGTTATTTAACATATCTACTGACAAAGGATTCATCATTATCAAATATAATGTGTATTGGGATACCAAATCAATAGATAATATGGTAATGAATGAATTTGGAAATATTATTACTAGTGACGTAAGTGAGAGGAATGGCTGCAATCCACTTACTAAAATATTTGGTTGTAATTAAAATATGTTTATGGCCATCAGATGATGTGGGGTTTATTTTATTGATGAGACTGAGGCCCAAAGTAGTAATCTACCATGATGTTATGATCAAGTGTAGGGTAAGGAAGGTGTGTATATCAAATTTCCATATGGTTGAAAAGGAACACACTTCCTCACATAATTATGATCATATGTATCCATTTTTGGCCAATAAAAACCTATCATAAGGATACTTTTAGCTAAGACTATATTGTTGGTGTGGGTCCCACACATTCCTTCATGAGCCTCCTTTAACACTTTATTTGATTCTCTCAAAGATAAATAATGAATTAGCATTACACCATGGACTTTGTGATAAAGTGTGTTTTTAAGGACTGTATAATGGGATATACGATGAAGGAAAAGTTTCTGTCGATTGTTGGATAGGTTAGGTAGAAAAATGTGATCATGGAAATAATTATAAAAATCTATGAGCTAGGGTAGTTGAGGTGGGGGATTGGGACCAACAACGGTGCATGCCCTTTCTGAGTCTAGAAAGACATGCACAAGTTATAAAATAGTTTTCAATGAAAAATTGATACTCTTTAGCAATGTTATCAATTTGTATCATGGACCCAATTATTTCCATTGCATAGATGGATCTATTGTTGGCCCTTCGTACTTGTTCAAACTGTAGAGATTTAAAATGAGAATTGAGATTATACATAGTGTTCTTATAGGGCATAAGCTTGTTAGCTCTAGTTTGATACTGATTAGTGGTCTGATTGATAATCAATTGGGAATAATTATAGACCATTAAATTTTTGATATCCCACTATATGGCAAGATGAAGTCCTATAATAAGTGACTCATACTTGGCCATATTGTTGGTATAATGAAAATTGATACAAAATGCTTTGGGAATTAGATCCCCTTATAGTGTAATCAATAAAATACCAAATCCAGATCTGTGGGATGTAAAGGAACCATCAAAGTATAGATTCCATTATTCATATTCATGTAGTCCTTCTATTTTCATAATAGAATGATCTAGACAATTGAATATGAGGGGTTGAGTGACTATAATAGGGTCTTTTGCAAGTTGATCAACAATAACCCATCCCTCAATAGCTTTCTTATTTTGATACTCAACATAAAACTTGGTTATGATCATGACCCATTTGGCCATGCATCATGTGAGATGTACTTTGGATAATAAAAATTTGAGAGGGTCCACTTTAATAATAACATTTGTTTTATTATTTATCATATAATGTCACAATTTTTTGGAAGCAAACACCATAGCTAAACATGCCTTCTCAATAGTCATATAATTGTGTTCATAAGCCACCAATGTGTGGATTAAATAACAAACTACATATTCTTTAACTTAATCATCATGTTGGGCCAAAAGTGCCCCCAGTGCATGCTCAGTTGCAAAAATGTAAAGAAGCAATAGTTGTCCAGGTGTTGGCAATCTCAAAACTGGCAGGTTGGCCAAATAATTTTTGAGCTTCAAAAATTTTAATTGAAAATATTCATCCCATTGAAATGTGACCCCTTTCTTCATGATATTTGTAAATGGGTGGAACTTATCTTCCAATTATGAAATGAACCTATGTATAGATTGAATCTTTCTTTGCAGGCTTCAAATTTGTTTAAGATTTGAAGGTGTAGGAATTTACATAATAGACTTGACCTTATTAGGATTTACTTCAATCCCTCTTCATGATATAATAAACACTATTAATTGCTTGAAGTGATTCCACAGACACACTTCTTAAGATTGAGGCATACTTTATATTCATGAAACCTCTCAAAGATTCTTCGTAGAATGTCAAGATGTCTGACATGTGTTCTTGATTTAGATATGATATCATCAACATAGTCCTCTACAATATAATGGATAATGTCATGAAAGATGATATTCATGGTATTTTTATAAGTGGCTCAAACATTCTTTAATCCAAATAACATGACTTGGTAATAAAATGTTCCCCATAGAGTGCTGAATATAGTCTTGTGCTAGTCTTTTTAGACTATCTTGATTTGATTATATCTAGAAAATCCATCCATGAGAGACAACATATTGTACCCAATAGTATAATTGATAATCATGTCTATGTTAGGTAGAGGAAAATTATCTTTGGGGAATGCTTTGTTGATATCTCTAAAATTAGTACAAAGACATATACCCTATGGATTTTTAATGATTGGAACTATGTTTGATATCCATTCAGAATAGTCTAGTGGTTTGATGAAACCTACTCCTAATAAGTTTGCTTATTCTATTTTTACCAAAATAATGACACATGGTTGTATCTTCCTTAATTTGTTTTTGACTGGTTTGGCATATGGATGGATAACAAGTTGACGCACAACCAAATTAAGGTCTAATCCTAGAATGTTAGATTAATCCCATGAAAATATGTCAATAAAATCCTTTAGAATGGATATAATGTGTTCTCAGTATACTTTATTAAAGGAAACTCCATGGTAAACAATTTTTGGGATCATCATATGTTCCTAGGTTCACTTCTGTAGTGTTTTCCACAAGGAGTGTAGAACCATATTCTATAATTGTAGGCAATGTGTGATCATGATCTTCTTCTTTTACTATAGTTTCTTATTATTCTACCCAAATCTCTAGATAATGTGATGAATCTAAATCCAAATCCTTAAGTAATCACCAAGTAGTAAATATCCCAAGAAACTCAAGAGAAAAACGCTAAAAAATTTGTTGTTGCTTTGAAGTGATGCTTGTAATGGGTATAGAGCTAGGACTTGATCAACCTTGTGCATCTTTGGAGATGAACAAACTTTCCCATGCAAGAGAACCTAAAATAGGTTTTCCCATGAGGGTTTGTCTTTTTCATTACTTTTTCCCTGATCAATGAGTACCTCAAAGAGGTTTTCACCTAAAGATCATGATATTTTATTTTGCTCATGACAAAGAAAGTCCTCCTGCTCTCAAAAGTAACTAGAAGGATCCAATGAAAAATCAAAGCCTTGTTTGTGATTTCCAATGGCCAATCCATCTCTAAGGCCCATATACTCTAAAATTGATTATTCTTTATGAAATTCATCAAGATGTATAGTAAAATTTTGTTTGTCACAATCAATGAGTTCAAGATGACAAAGGCATAGGGAATTATGGGATGTTAAGGTCATAATAAAACTTGAGTAAAATAAATTTGAGTCAGTGAGATCATCAAAAAGGCTATAATGGGACACTACATTGCTTTTAGGAGTCTCATCACTAGTATATTCAAAAGAACCACTATCAAAATGTTAGGGTGTGGAGCTAAAAGCTACACCTTAAGGCAAACATGGAGGTTTTCAGAGCTTGACAGTCACCAGCGTCGGTAGGCCACAACTGACGTTAGTTAGGTGACAGTGCAAGGGAAATCGGCATTGGTAGGGATTGACCAGTGTCGGTCACCTCCAGTCAGTCAGGGACTAATGTCGGTCGCCTGTGGCTGTTAAAACTGCTATTGATGAACAGTCAGTTAAGTGAACGCAGAGTTTGCATGATAAAGACCAGTTCGAGTCTTTGAGCTGCTTGTCTAATTAGTGTATGCATGAGATATATATAATAGACTCATGGGATGTATTGTTAAGCATTGAACTTGTAGAAGAGCTATGTAGAGTTTGGAGAGTTCTTCCCCTAGAAGAGCATGTTCTTCTAGGTATGTAAGATCAGGGTTGGTCAGCAGGGGATTGCTAGATCATGGAGGAGATCTACATGTGATAAGTAAGATCAGGTTGGTCTGTAGGGATGTGTGTATGCGAGGGTCAAATATAGATTGGCGGGGGAGCAAGATCCAAGTTGACAACAATACATCAAGAGTAGGATCATGGTGAGATCTACTTAGAGTACCGGTTGGTACTCGATTGTACAGGTGTATAATGAGGTGAACAACAGCTTGTGTTAGCTATGTGTTGTGACCTATGAGAGAAGATTACTCAGGTGGGAAGATTACTTGGAGCCCTTGAGGAGGAAGCCTCACAGAGGTGGAAGAAGAGTGTGATCTCTTTATTGTAGTTTCCTTTGTAATGAGTTGAATACAATTGTGTGTTGCCTCTCATATTCTCTGTGTTTTCTCATTGATAGTTATTTGTTCTTCTAGATATTTCCACATCTTAAGTTGCTTATACAATGGTAATCATGTGTGCTCTTAATTCTGACAAGTTGTGTCAGAGCTTTGGGGAACTTCGGTCCTATCAAATGGTATCAGAGTGAGGTTGGACGTTCTCAGAGCGAGTTTGACTAACAGATGGCCCAGATCTGTTAAGTGTTGTTGATTACAGGTTACTCACAGGGGTTGCTGTTTGAGTGGGAGTATAGCAATGGCAAAAGAAGGTAAGCTGAGAATGAAGAAATTTAGGCACAAGATTAACACCACAAGGAGTGTGGTGGGTTGTCTTCAAGTGGGAGCTTGAAGAGGAATACAAGCCAGGATGTAGATTAGGCAGAGTACTGGTTTAGGTATAGGTGCAACTATTTATCTCCAAGTGGGAGATTGTTAGGGTGTGGAGCTAAAAGCTACACCTTAAGGCAAACAGGGAGGTTTTTAGAGCTTGATAGTCACCAGCGTCAGTAGGCCACAACCGACGTTAGTTAGGTGATAGTGCAAGGGAAACTGGCATCGGTAGGGATCAGCCAGCGTCGGTCACCTCCAGTCAGTCAGGGACTGACGTCGGTCACCTGTGGCGGTCAAAACTGCTGTTGACGAATAGTCAGTTAAGTGAATGTAGAGTTTGCATGATAAAGACTAGTTCGAGTCTTTGAGCCACTTGTCTAATTAGTGTATGCATGAGATATATATAATAGACTCATGGGATGTATTGTTAAGCATTGAACTTGTAGAAGAGCTATGTAGAGCTTGGAGAGTTCTTCCCCTAGAAGAGCATGTTCTTCTAGGTATGTAAGATTAGGGTTGGTCAGTAGGGGATTGCTAGATCATGGAGGAGATCTACATGTGATAAGTAAGATCAGGTTGGTCTGTAGGGATGTGTGTATGTGAGGGTCAAATAGAGATTGGCGGGGGAGCAAGATCCAAGGTGACAGCAATAAATCGGGAGTAGGATCATGGTGAGATCTACTTGGAGACCGGTTCGTACTCGATTGTATAGGTTTACAATGAGGTGAACAACAACTTGTGTTAGCTGTGTGTTATGACCTATGAGAGAAGATTATTCAGGTGGGAAGATTAATTGGAGCCCTTGAGGAGGAAGCCTCACAGAGGTGGAAGAAGAGTGTGATCTCTTTATTGTAATTTCCTTTGTAATGAGTTGAATACAATTATGTGTTGCCTCTCATATTCTGTGTGTTTTTTCATTGATAGTTATTTTTTCTTCTAGATATTTACGCATCTTAAGTTGCTTATACAATGGTAATCATGTGTGCTCTTAATTCTGACAAGTTGTGTCAGAGCTTTGGGGAACTTCGGTCCTATCATAAAAGCTATGAGGTCACCCCCAGGTAGTATAAATCTAAGACCATGATTTAAATTAGTTATATCAGATGATAAATGTTCCAAGATTCCTTGTGCTTGAGGGCAATGGTCTTTTATTGTATAATCAAAATTATCCATGATTTGATTAGGGATGATATATTTTGGATTCTAAAATCAATCAGCAATGCCATCATAATATAACTAGCTCCTTCAGTGATAGCATCTTGATCGTATTTTGGAAAAGTAATAGGTACAAATAACATAGGTGGTTTCTATTGTTATTTCTTCAATTTCCAAATCAAGTTGGGTTTATTAAGGCTTTTGGAACATTTGGGTTTACCAAATGCTTTATGATACTTTGGTAAATTGGCAATGTGGAAGGTGTCTTTAATACAATAGATGGAAATGCCCACATCTTCTATAACATGTTTTGAAAGAGTTTTGGGAAAGGGATCATCTTAAGTGGAAGCAAGGTCACTAGGGTTGATATAACTAGATTCTGGAGGATGAAAAACTATTTCCTTGTTTTTATATACAATAAAATCAGAACTGAGACAATATTTATAATTAAAAAATTAAGCCTCAAGGTGTTTAAAATAATGATAAGGTTGATGTAAGGTGGATAGAATAGCCTATGATTCATGGATCTAAGGATGACCAAGAAGGTTTTTATAAGGTAGCTCAATGTCAACAATATGTAATAATGTTTAATGGGAAACAGACCCAACAATGATTGGAAACCAAATGTTAGTAGAATAATCCCTCTCGACATTGTCATAAGCCTTTATTGTGATCATCTCTAGATGAATGTCATTTACAGTGTAGTTGAATCTCTATACCAATTTGAGTGACACTGTGTTCAACCACAAACCATTGTCTATAAGAACCCACTTGATCTTATGGTTTTCAATTATGACCTAAACATATAGTGGGTTATTATGGCTGGGACTAAGGGTGGACATGTATTTTTAATCAAACATGACCTATAAAAATGAAGACACATGCCCCACTAGTGTTTGAAACTATGCAGGATTAATATCATTGGGAACATTGGATTGTTGAAAAAGGTTGTTCAATATAGCTCTATGGATTTTAGACATATGTAAGAGATCTAAAATGGAAATTTGCATAGGGATTTTACTCAGTTGGTTTGATAGACTATAAGGATTTTCAATAGTAGGATGAGATCATTTGGATTTAAATGGCACAATGTTCACCTTAAGATCCAAAGGCACACTATTTACATTGGGTTTAATGTTAGAAGAAGAGGACAAATGACCTTGAAGGGTAACTAACAAGTACATAATTATGATTGTGTAATCTAGATGTGGCAAGGAACCATTATAATTAGAATACAAAGGCAAAGGGACTTTGAGGGTGACTCATGGGTGTATAGTTACGTTTGAGAAATTTTTAGTCAGTGAGGATCCATTATAATTAGAAGAAGGATGAGGTCCAAAAATATTAATTCATGCAAATGGAGGCACAAAATAATTATGTGTACTCAACCTGATATTATTAAAGGGAGAAAGTGTTGAATCTATAACAATGGGTGCAATACTTTGAGGAGTATGAGATGGTTCATGGGATTTAATAGTAATAGTGACAATGTGGTTTGCAAAAATGCATGCCATAGTGTTGTTATAGTTATAAGGAATGTTATTGTAACCCAAGTTATTATCATGGGTATTATGATCCTAATTATGATCATATTGATTATTATTTTGACCTTGAGCCTAATTTTAACATTGATTATGTCCTTAGTTTTGATTATTCCTTGGTTGTTGTTGATTATGTCAAGGAATAGATCTTTGAGGATACACATCCTGACTAGTGTCTTTTGGGGCCAACTTAGTTTCAATTTTACCACACTCAATAAAATATTCAATAAGGTGTAATAGTTGGACACAATGATAGGCACTGTGATCAACAACATGAAGTAATTTGAAAAAATCATTTTCTCGATACCAATCTAGCTTGGGTTGATCTATGGGAAATGGCTTTGGTATAGGCCATCCAATCAAGTTAATTGCTATGAGATTTTGGAACACTATCATGATAGGCTTTCCCAATTTACTAAAGAATCTAAAATTACTATTGAATACCCTTATTGGATGGGCTCTTTGTAAATTTATTGGTGGATTAGGGGGAGATAATTACACGTTTGGAGCTAGTAGAGCCTACACAATTTGTACGTGTCTTGATTTAGTTACTACATTACCTACTATGTTCTTATTCTTATTGAAACCCTTTGGTTTATCTTTTGTAACCATTTGGACTGGTGCTTGGTTTTTATTTTATGTTTGAACCTACATGTAAATCTTGATAAGGACTTTGGCAATAAGTGCCTTCTCAATCTTCACACCCTTGTCTATAATTTCTTCAAATGTACTCATGGAATCAAACCATAGATTATGTGACACCTAAGGCTATAAGTTCTAGGAAAAACTATTTGCCAATTATTTTTTTAGCAAATTATGCTAAAAATAACCAGCTAATGATCTCCACCTTTATAGATATGCTATTAAGCTTTCACCATCCCATTGTTTGGATTTGTGCAAGTCAACAACAACTAATTCATCCTCAATATTATATGAGAAGTGGTTGAAATTTTTTTTAGATAGATCATTCCAATCCAAAAATTATCTTTTGGGTAACTTAAGTAACCAATATAAAGTTTGTCTTTCTAAACTTCATGAAAATAAATGAAGTAAATAAACACTACTATAAACAACCTCTTAGAGTAACACAAATAATCCCTGAATGTGTTCATGAGGGTCACCCTTTCCTTTATATTTTTCAAATTTAGGTGCCTCAAAATGAGATGAAAGGGGACTTGGATAATGATCAAATCAAATATATATGGACATATCTCATCAAATTGTACTTCTTTACTCTATTTCCTATCTTCAATTGTGACACAATATCCTTCATTGAATTCCACTCTTGCATGTTTAGTGCATTCATGGGTGGAACATAATTTTGATGGTGGTGGTATATGCCCCTATTGAATGTATTTTTTAGGGATGTATACCCTATGATCTATAACTTTATTTTTATTTAATCCTTGAGTCGAGTAAGTGAGCCACTAACTCCTGAGTTGATAAACATTACCTAGAATCTACTACCTTGAATTATAAGTGTTTTGTAGATTTTGGGGAGTTTTTCATCTATTCATTGAGGTATGTGTTGGTTGGGAAGATCTAGCCAAATTATTTTCAAAAATTCTTCAATACATATTGAATGTTTTGCTCCTTGAGTTTACAAAGGGACAATAGGTTCTTGATGATTTAAAAATGTACACTTTGTGTATGGTGAGGCATGTTGTGGAACCTCTTGAGACTTAGATTGTTTATTTAAGACATATTGATCCATTGTAGTTGTGTTTTCAACTAAAGTTTGTTGCATTGGTTCAATCACATTACCTTGTTCCTTTGACACATCGTTATGTATTGAAGTATCAACTAAAGATTCAGTTAAGTCCATGATAAGTTGGTTTGCATATCATTGACTTATATTTTTAATCTTGGTGATAAGATCTTGATAATTAGGTTTTGATTCTATAAGCACTTCCTTTATTTCACTAGAAGAATGTATGTTCTATTTTGAAATATGTGTGAGGGATTGTTCTCATTATTACTTTCCTTCTCTAAACAAGGTATGCAATTGTTCCATAGGAAAGTCTGATAGTAATCTATCCCCTGATTCAATCAACATTAGAATTTATTCATCCTTGTCATCTTGGGGTTGATATTCTAAATAATTTTCCTCAAATCCTACAGTCATGGGAATGTCCTCAAATACCATGGAATTGTTTTATCCATCATAAAAGTATTCCTCATAATAGCTAGATCCATAAGAGACCCCACTATGAGTGTACCTTTGAGTCATGTCTAGAAATATTTTCTCTCTACATTTGGAGAGATTTAGAAAATGTTTTGCAAATGTTTAACAAATTATATTTTAACTTTCACCAAATAAGTGATAAGATACAAAAGAAACTATAATAAAATAAGGTGGTGTTGTACTACACAATTAGAAGAAGTGTTCATAAAATTAATCAACCTTAGGTAGGGTTGAAATCATATAATTTTGAAGAGATTATGATAAATCAAACATATATAGCGTAAACTAGTACATCAAACTTATATTTAGAGATTCATCAATACCTTAAAAGCTATTTGAAATTCGACAAGTTGTTACTATAAAATTAGAAGAAATCCCTTCACATTAGGAAGGAAATAATTTAAGCTAAGAAACTCAAGATGTGAAAACATGTAAGAATTCCTAAGTATATAACTAGAACCAAATGGACAACACAATGCCACCACATGGTAATAGGAGGTAGAATAAAATGTGTTCTAAAACTTAGAGTGAAAATAACACAATAGATGACCTAAGTTCATAATCATCAAATGATGATGATGAGTCTATAAATTACCTTTAATCCAAACAAGAAATCATACCCAAGTTAACTCAAGTCAAGTACAAACAAAAAATTTGATTAACACATTAGCCTAGAACTTAGAAAGGTGAGATTCTAAATTTTAATTAAAAAGTGAATGACTTAAAGAATTTTTGAAAATGGTTTAGACTCAAATGGGTAGCATAAAAATTTTGTTTATATAATACAAACACACTATTTAAAATATTGTTTTGAACAAGGCAAAAGATGATTTGGATTTGACCAGCATAATTCCTCCTTGTTCAAGAAATTTTAGACAACAAATGTGTTTGGTTATGACATATTTTGTTCACAAACAAGTTTTAGACTCAAACAAGACCAAGTCAAGTAGAGGAAAAATACCAAATATAATTAAGTAAATCATCTTAAGCCCTAAACTAACAAGGTTGCATCATAGTGTTGAAATTCATCTATATATGTGCTTTTGGGAGGATTTTAAGTGTTAATCTAAAAATAAAAGTGCATGAATTAGTAGGGTCTTTACGCGCCCCTTCTGCCAAGATATTGTATAGCGATATAGACCTTAGGGTTACTCACCCTGCATCAAAAATATATCCATGACAAGTGGTGTTATTTTAAAACTAAATTTTTTGATCATCTAGATGGTCCCAAACATGGCTAATTATAGAGATGCCTCACATCAATTTATTTCATATCGATTAAATTAATATGCAAAGGTCTATTATTTTGCATAGTGATTCCATCCATGTACTACTTATTGTAATCCCCTAGTTAACCAGATGTAACTCAAGTTTTTATTACAAAAGGAGAGGTTAGCCACTCAACCCGTTGGATCTCATAGTATATGTGTCTTGACTTATATAACCCTCCATGGAGTGGGGTTGAAAGAATTCCAGGAGATAAAACCCCAAGTCAAAGCTTCACTAAATAACTTGTGAAGAAGTTATGAACTCCCCTCCACAAGCCAAATTATATAAAATAAAACTAAGTGAAAAGAATTTAGAGGTTGATTTTAGGTCACCTAAACCATAAGGGTTTTGGTCAGAGCCTAGAGAACATTATTTTCACACCTTAGACAAAGGTACAATCTCAATGAGAAGGCAATTTTGGTCACCTAAGTTCCTAAAATGGGATGGGGGGAGAAGATACATGCACTCTTCATTTTGCACAAAAAACAAACAAGTAATATATTATATAGCATAAAACAACACATTTATGAAAACTTTAAAATTTAAGTGAGTGTTCATTTTAAGAAACAAAGCTCAAATGTTTTATGAAGATCTTGGCCCCTTGGAATTAGTTGTAAGAACCTTGAAAAACATCACAAAATAGTTCAACTTAAAAATATACAGGTTCCTCTTAAATACCAAAGGGGAGGTTCAAGACATAAATAAGTTCAAATTTTACATTTTTCCATGCATGTGACCTAAAAATGTTAAAAGGGGTTTTCTTTTGATTTGAAGCACTTTTTAGAATGATCAAATCACTTATCAAAAATTAGTTTTTAGGTTTACATAGTGCAAAACTGCAGAACATAGTGAAAAATTATAGATCTACAAAACCATAGTTTATCAGTACAAAAATGCAACTCAAAAGAAAAATAATATAAAAATGTAAAATCTCAACTCTATTTTCAAAATTTTAACTCATATATCAAAATCATAAAACATGAAGTGATGATATTATAGACAAACCCAAAGTAGTCACTTTAACAATTAGTGTTTAGCCAAAAACACAACTGGATAAGTAATATCATAATTCATGTGTCATGATATACTGATATCACAATGTTAAAGTGATTATATTACATGATCATAGATAAAATTTGCACATAAAATAACCAGTCATACCACAAACATAGTTAGATGCAAAACTATGAAAATAAAGGCAAAATCACAACTATGGAAATTATGATATTGTAGTCCCAAGAGAAAAATCAAAATTTTTTAGAAAAAATTCACTACTTCTATAAAATGTCCTCCAACTTCCAATTTTCACCTATTTTGGTCAACAAGTGCAAGATTTTTCATGAAAATTGTTATTAAGATGATTTTAGAATCCTTAAGAGCAATGTCATGGGGTGTAGGTCCCACTGAACATGCCGATAGGTAGAGATGGATTGAAAATATGGTTAGATTATGTATTATTCATGAAAATTTGAGAAAAATTCATAAAGACATAACAATCTAAGCCAACTCAGTTAAACAGGGTTTTGGAAATGATAATAAAGAGTAAATGAAACAAAGAACATACATTACCTTCCCAAGATCATCTCATCACCTAAATGTGGTTCAAAACATGATTTTACCCTTGATTTGGTGATTAAGTATTTATCAATGATGCAAGGCAAAGCTCCTCCATTATATATTTCTCCCCAATGAAACTAGGCTCATGATGTAAAATCAAATGTATGCCTATCTTTAATCTATCCTATTGTTAATAAAGAATTATCACACTACTCACAAATGGCTTGTAGAGAGAATCTTGCATTATAAGTTTAGATAAATGAAGCTTAAAAATGGTGGCCTTGGCTATCCTATTTATAGACTTTTATAATTGATCAGAATAAACCATGACTGTCCATCTTGAGATTAAGATCTGTGGCCAAGAATCCATTCAATTTTGGAGGATCAAATAATAAATACCCTCATAAATAGCTGGAAGGAAGGGGCATTAAAGAGGCATGGGAGGCCATAACCTTGATATTTATTGCATTTGTGGCTTATAGATGTCACCCCATAAATGATATCACTTGATGTTGTAGATATTAAGAATCAATTTCTAATTAAAATATATTCAACAACTTCCATGTATTTTCCACTTAAACTCATAATTTGGTTTAATTTACCTAAGTGAGATTAATTAATTTTCATGCAATTATTTAGAAATTGGTTGTAGAATTGATCGAACTAGTCAGAATGTCATATTACCAGGTCATAATTTGACTAGAGTGTAATTACAGGTTGATATTAGTTGTGTATAGACCAATATCTCATTTAGGATGTTGTCAACACAAAATAACACATGCATGTGTCGTGTGAAAGTGAATTTGGTAGAAAAGAGTGATCCTGAGTACCCAAGTGAATTTTCATCATTTTGACTTGAAATGATTTGAGAAAAGTTAGTAATCACATGAAATGCTTTACCCCAATTATTGATGCATTAGCCTAAATCAGCACTTGTATATAACAAGCTCAAATCATTTAGTTCATTTAAGTTATTTATGCCCAAATTATGCATTTGAGTACATTCTGAGTAAGATTGACAATTTCAACACAATGGTGTTAGGAATTGTATGTATACACTCTCTTTTTCAAAGTTTACATTTCAAGATGTTTTTGTGTTGGTGATCATGTTTTCTCTCTCATTTCTCTGTATGTGTTTATTCCTTATTATAGGACAATAAGTTATGGTTTCTATTATTACCATAAGAAAAAGAAATAGGCCCATTGTTCCTATCCCATTTACCTTTTATATTATTATTCTACCTATGACTCCAACCTTTCAACATTTGGATCTATTTCTCAATTTTTTTCTTTTATATTTCACAACATTTACATGCTAATAAGTATTTAATTCACAATATGATAAGTTTAATAATTAGTAAATATCCAAGATATTTTTATTCAACACACTCTATTAAAGTTTTGAATATAATGTTACTATTTAATTTTCAAGTCTTAACGCACTCTACATTGATGTATCTATACTCAAGTGCTTGCACCACATCTTATACAAAAAAGAACCTAGATGAATATTTAGGTAGTTGAATCTCACATCTTGGAGGACAAAGAATAAATTATTTTATCAATCCTCCACTCACATAACACATGAAATATGATGATTATGATTCTAACATACATGATATATATTGATAACACATTTATAATTGTATGACACAACCACTTCTTTCCCTTCTCATTTTTCAAGATATTATGATAAGCTAGGTTAAGAACATAAAAGATGAAAATTAGATAGTTATGTTCACTAATTATTTAAATCATGTCTAAAAATAGGCACTAAATAGAAATACAAAGAAACATAAAAATATATTTGGAAAGTGAGTTCAAAACACAAACGATGGTCATAATAGGTTAGTGTTGACCCTAACCTGGACACAAAATTTGAAATAGTAAACACTCTAAATTTTTCTCACACTATACTAAAATATTGCACAACTCATATCCATTTTCATAAGGCCAAAATTCAATAAGGTGTGACTATTCCAACTCTTTTACTTTTCATATTGTCCATTTTATAATTTTAAATTTTAAATTATACATGTTTATTATTTTTAGTCACTAAGACAAACTTAGAATTATTGTTTTACATTAAGTAATGTTAGATATTCCTTATGTAATAATTTTTATTATTATTAATGTTGAATCACCTAAATAAAGGTTAAAATTACTAGCATGAATGAAATCACAAAAATATAAAAAACTAAATATGGTTCCTACTCACTATTTATCCAAAGGTTATGTGTCATGAATTGAACTAGATGTTACATAAAATAAATCATTAAAAATTTGGAAATATGTAAAACATAGTCTCATTGATGTTTTCATAGTATTTAACAAAAAAATCTATGGATTGTGTTTATTCACATTAATAGGGTATAAAACATTATAAACAATCAATTCAAATGAAACCCTTAAGTTGTAATCTAATTATGGAATTGTTATATAGTTATTATTTTTTGTATCATGTTACAATACTTCATGTGCTTAAACACCTAATGCGACATTGAGTGAAAATTGTTCCAGTAGTGTTCATTAGGTTTTGACACTCAAAGGTATGAATTTTAGGTGTCACCTATATCATAATTATAAATATAACTAATGTAATATTCAAAACTTCATGATTTTGATTGGAAAATAACTGGAATAATTTGTGATCAACATTTTACATACAAATAAATCAACAAAGAAAGGATCCCTCCTTGAAAAATATTTCCTCCACATTCAAATGGATATCTTGATGAATAAAGTATGAACAACATATCAGACAATTTTATATATTTATTAGATGGTATCAATGAGACTCAATTTTTGTAAAACACCTCTCAAGGATGTTAACTAAAAAGATTGAGAACTTGGTGGCCTAGAATATTTTTTGAATTTTAAAATATACTCACCTAATAAAATGTGTTTCTATTAGAAAAATATATGAATAATTCCAACACGCATATATGGTAGGTAATGTATAAATACTCATCTATAGAAAATCTTTACAATTTAAAAAAATAAATGCACACATACATGCCTACCTTAATGATAAAATAAAATAGTTTTGTTATATGTATAAAAAGAGTATGGAAAAGAAACATTTGATGTTTGCCAAATTTTAAAAAGTAATAATTTATCACTAAATGATGTATATGCAGACTTCATCTTAAATAATACCATTTGATAATAACTCTATTATGTTTTGTTTCCTTTACCTCATTTATACCACTAGGAAAAAAAATATTTTTTAAATTATAGAAGGATGGGGAAACATTATCTCACCTTCCTAATTTACATAAACCATATACACATGAATCCAAATTGAAAATCTATTTATATACATAATATTTTTCAATTTATTATTTATTGATGCTTTCTTTTGCATCAGCTTCTTGACACATCAATGTCTTTGAGTGTAGACCTTAAATGGTGCACTGATAATGGGGTGGGAATGTCTCATTGTTATTTGTGAGAGATGTTGATATTATATCATGATTACACCATTACTAATATCTATTTAACATTATTTAAACATCTATTTGTCTATCTATCTTGGTTGTCCCTTTTCTATATTTATTATCTTCCCTATATTGTACATAATCAGCTTGGCTTATACTACCTATTTTGTGATTTAACCTTAATTTAATTTTATTGGCCAATATGATACATATATGACCCTATATGTTCACAAAATTAAACTAGATGATACCATTTTTTCCAAGAAAATTATTTAAATTATATTATTTGGGCTAGTTTTTCTGGCTTAATTTTTAAGATTGATTTTGGGTATTGGATCATTATACATCAAGGTCATATTTTATTCATTTAAAAATCATATGGAATTTATTTTCTAGTTTTTACTCACACTTCTTCCCTAGGTATATCTGGGATAATTGGTTTCTTTGAGTCTTATCTTGTGGATTCTTATCTTGTAGTGTGATTCAACCTAATAAGAGTTGTCATTGAGAGTTCATAGCTAAGGATATATTAGGTATTCATCTAAAAATTTGAGGACTTAAAAATTTAATGTCTTGTAATCCTCCACTTGAGCCAAAGGGGAAAATTGAATAAATGATGGGTACACCAAATATAAGTATGTTATATCCCTATACTCTTTTATTTATGTCCATAATATATTATATCTTATTTATTTATGAATATATGTGTGTATCCTTGTTTAGGCCTTCTCCATACTAATTAATATAATTTGGACTTAGGATTACTTATTATCTCCATAAACTAATTTTGTTTGCATAGACCCCCATTTGGTTGACCTTTGTGTCATACCTGTTTACAACCATTCCAACCCATCCTTTAATTTAGTTAGTACTTTGTATAACCATTTAATTAGAATCATCATATGTATTTATTGAGGTCTAATAAGAATTTCATCCTTGTGTCTTAGACTTAGGCATTGGAACACTTTCCTATTGACATTAGTGTTATATTTAACCCTTTTCTATAGTTTTGGATTCTTTTTTACCAAATCATCAAAGTATCACAAGCTCTATTTGATTAACCTTAACCAAGTCCTAGTCTATTAAGAGAGATGATAGTTGTAGGTTAATCCTAGCATGTGCATACATCATAGTGAACCTAATATGAATATTATTACACCTTAGTTTGGATAAATTTCATGTTTTTACTTATTTTTTATTATTAAAATATTCTAATCCATTAGCTTAATTTTGTCATCCAGCTTCATACAATTTTCTACCTATTTTTTAATAGTATTGGTTAGCATGATACCATTTTATATTTATATAGACTATATCAGCTAGTTGATATATTTGAAGGAAAAATTATATCAAACAACCTAATATAATTTTTTGTTGTAAAATTATATTATCTATGTTGATATGATTTTTTGTGTTTACTTTTAGTTTATCATTATTATAATTATATCACCTAGTCTGATACCATTTTGTTTTCTTGTTAAATTTCATTACATGTTACAAATCTAGCTTTCTATCTTTATTTTTGTTTTTATTTATATATAAACTATGTTCTGAATGTTTTTATACTATATAAGAGATGAATTTCTGGGCCAAACATTGATCTATTTTATTGACACCATGTTGTGAGGGATATTACCTTGATACTTAAGCCATTAGAAACTAATATGCATAGACTTTAGTTTCCATATACATCAAGTTAAATTTAAAATGTCTAGGGTTTCCTTATTTTTATTAGGTTATAAGAATATAAACATATAGTTAATTAAATAATGAAATGATAAGGGATTATCACCAATAAGTTTCTCTCAATGTACCTCAAAGATGGGATAGTGTAGCCATGAATATGGTGGATTCCGTTATGGTTAGTTCTTTTATGGTCATATTCACTATATTATAACTAGTATAAATATATATTAAAGACTAATTATAGATCAAATACATTTATTACACCTACCTATATTTATTTTAAAATATTAGTTAGTTAAATTTCCATTTCATTATTTTAAAAATGATATCAGTTAATTCAATATCATTATGTGTTGTGTCTATGAACTACATCAACCAAATTCATACACTTTATTATGTTTGGTATTATATCCACTATACTGATATAGCTATGTTTGATCTCCCTAATACATATTCCATTCTAGTATAATAATAAATTTTAGTTAAACTATATTACCCAATAGATTAATTTTCTTCCCTATTATATCGACCAGTCTAATACAATTTTGTTACCCAACCTCTAGTCATGTCACCCTTTTTCCATAATTCTATTGAATAATTTATATAATTTATTTTAATCCTCAATTCTATTAGCCAACATGATATAGTCATCTATTACATCCATAAATATATTATTGGTCTTATATGATGAGTTATTTTATCCCACCTTAGATTTATAGCCTATTTTTCATCATGATTTCACCTCCTAAAATTTTATGATAAAAACTTGATCAATTCATATTTTATGTGGGAATTTAATTTATATTCTCTTTTCTCACTATTGAATACAACTTTTCATGGTGTAGTTTCTTTTATCATCATTGTAGATCTATAGAATGCAACATGGTTGAAATAAGCTAGGCCAAAAATCTAGAATACCTTGCATAGTTGATTAAGAACCTTGATAAAAATATTATCTATACTCTAAACAAGAGTTGTGGTATTAATAATATTCCTTCATTTATTATGATTATTTTGGTAACAAATACAAATGCTAGGAATATTCATTCAAAAAATAATATTGGTAATCCCCCATCTTACAATCCTCCTGAAAAAATTGTAAATGAAATTTTCCTCTAGATTCATCATGATTCATTGAAAAAATTGTTCAACATATGAATATTATGAAAGATTATACTAGAAAAAAAATGATCTAAATGTAAAATAACATTTATAAAATGTCTAATCAACCTCCTCAAGTCATTGTGAACCAAAAAATAGATTTATATTTCTCTTCCTTTTAGATATTCTAGTAGACATATCATTCCTAAAAAACCAATTCATAATAAGATGTTTAAAATCCTTTATAATCAACATTTATCTCCATTCATTGTGTCCATATATTTCAAAACATTTATCCAACTATCACATATGATGGGACTTAAGAAGTTACCTTACATATTAAAAGCTTTGGCAATCTCTATAAGGAATGGGATCGAGCCAAAACCTATGATAACACAAAATTTTAGAAAAAAACTTTATTGTAGATGTCTTATATTAGTACAACAAACTTACCAAAAATTTCATATCTAAACTAAAGGATTTAGTCAATTCTCTACTTAAGTAACTCTACAATAATGAGTTTGTTGAAAATGGCCTTAACAACTTTAACAATGTGATGCAACTTCCTAATGAATCATCCCATAGTTTCATTAAATGATGTAAGTTTTTAACATATAAAGTAGATCATAAAATGATTAATAAAGTTTTAAACTTTTTTATACCATTCTTAAAGACCCTATACAATAAAAGGTTAGGATATTTTATATTAAAACCTCAGAAGATGATTTCAATCAATCAATTTCATAAGAATTCCTTATGTCTCAATTTAAACCTTCTCAAAATACCAAAAATGAGATTTTAAAAAATACAAACATTATTTTTAAAACTAATCCTTCTCAAAACAATCCCCCCACACCCAATGTGGGAGCACCTAAAGTGGATAAACAAAATCCATCTCATCCTCCTTTAATATACATGAAATCAATAAGTTTTTATCACCATCAAAAAAATTAAACTATAAAACTACCCTCCTTACATGGTGTGATCCTCTTAATTTTTGTTGGTGCCATGCTAACATTGATCACACTCATGAAACTTGTCTTCAAATCCAAAATATTGTAATATACAATATATTTGGATAAAAATTTAATGATGATTATATTAAAAAGAGTACCATAACTAATATCTTAAATTGTATAAATATATAACTTATAATCCCAAATCTATAAATCCAAAGCCTCATAAATGAGTTCAACTGTTAGATCCTAATAATCAACATTCTAATGAATTCACTTGTGTTATTGATACCAATAATGATTAGTATTATACCAATTCCTAATATTTTAATGTGATAAAGGTAAAATACTACCATAATACCACTCATTAAAATCTTTTCACCAAACTTAAGAAGTCTTATCTTGAATACCAATGTGTTAAGGATACTATTACTACGATAACTACATCATCTTCTGATCCACATACTAGTGATGCCCTTACCCCACCATCAGAGCATCAACCTAATATTTCTAATCCTATTAACATAATTCCTCCTAAAAACATGGCTCCAATCCTAAATTATAATGTAATTTCTTAGATTAACTTAATTCTATGCCTTCAAAAATTTATTTAATGAAACTCATGATAACATCATAATATAATTTGTAGTTCCTCTTAAAATAATTGGAAGACAATGAATATTACCCATCTAATGAGTCCATATTACCTTATCATACTTATAAATTCCCAATACCTATGTAATTCCATGTTATTCAAACCATTTCTCAGCCTTTTCCTTCTAATAATCTTTCCATATACTTTCTATAACAAAACTTGATTAATGATGAAATCCTTTTTCCAAGATATGGATCCACCCCATTTTATTAAGATTGTGGTTAACAATACATTAATAATAAATGTCCTGGTGCATGAAGGATCAATTATTATTTCTAATTCCATTTTTTTATTACAATAACTTGGATATTCTAAAGATGAACTCAATAAAACTCGACTCACCTATTATGGATTTGATGAAACTAATAAAAATCATCTTGGTTGAATTTGGAATCTTATTGATATACGAACCAAAGTATTACACACTAAGTTGATAATTTTATATATCAAATTCTCTTAAAATATTATTTTAGGTTTTCTTTAGGCTAATTACATATGGGATATTGCATATTATGGTAGCTAATGTATTAAGATAAATCAAAATTGCCAGTTTTCAAAACATGAAGTATATCCCAACCAGTGGGATGTAAAACTTCACTATCATAAAACACATGATTCAAACTCTTATATAGACAATCTCAGTAATTTTTGAGAATAAATGTGAACATACATAATTGTATTGATGATAAAATAAAATGGATGTGTCCTATGTATCAAAAGTGTGAAAAAATAAGAATTTGATGTGTGTTAATTGTAAATAAACAATCATTTATCACTAAAGGACATATATCTATACTTCACCTTAATAATACCATTTCATAATAATTATATTATGTTTTATTTCTTGCACATCATTCAAAACAATAGGAGAAAATATTTATGTTTTAAATTATAGAAGGGTGGTGAAGCATTAATTAACCTTCTTCATTTACATGAGTCATATGTGCATGCAAAAAAATGAAATAATATAAGTATATGCATAATATTTTTTCACTTTATCATTTACTGATGGTTTATATTGCATCATATTATCAACATATATATTCCCCTAAGTTCAAGGATTAATGTGTGAACTGGGAATGTGGTGGGAAAGACTCATCATGATTTTGAAGAGATGTTGATATTATATCTTGATTAATCCATTACTATTATCAGTTTGACATCTTATAAGTGTCTATCTGTCTATCTCTCTTAGTTATCTTTTGCCTAGATTTTTTAGTTTCCCTATATCTTATATAATTGACCTGGATGATACCATCTATTTAATTATTTAACCCTTGCCATACAATATAGGCTAGATTGATAGAGTTTTGAGCCTATTTTACAACATGTATTTTATTGATCTCATCAACCACATTCTTTATCAATATAATTATTTCAATGAATTAATTATAAATATATGATTAAATTAACATTTAGGGTTGGTTTTGGGAATTTAATTAGTATATATATTAATCATATTTCATTCATATAAAACTCATATACCATTTATCTAATTTTATTTCACTCATACTTATACAATAAATATACTTGAGAGAGTTAGTGGCTTAGAACCTTATATTGAGGAGTCTTGTCTTGTGGTGTTATTGAATCTCAATAAGATGAGTCATTAGGAATTCCTAGATGAGGTTATATTAGTTATTAATATAACTATATGAGGTATTCAACCTACAATATCTCTTTCAAATATCCATTTAAGAAAAAGGGGGAGATTGGAGTGTTGACAGGTCCACCCAAGGTAAGTATACTCTATACCTATAAAATTTCATTCATTTAATTAATATATTAGATGTTAATTATTTATTAATGAATATATGTATGTTTATCCTTATTTATACCTTATCCATATTGAGTAATATAGTGTGGCAATAGGAATGCTTAGACTCACCATATATCAATTTAGGTTACATAGACCCCATTTTGGTTGACCATTGTGTCATACCCATTTACAACCATTCTAACCCATCTATTAGCCTAGTTAATACCTTGTACAAAAATTTAATTTACAACCATATTATATCTTTGTTCATTCTTAATGGGACTTACATACTTGTGTAGTAGGCTTAAGATTTAGAACCCTTTCCTATTTACATTTGAGTTGTAGGTAACCCTCTAATATATCTTTATAATTCATTTGGTCTGTACCTGATCATGCAAGTATCATAAGCTCTATATGGTTGACCTTATCCAAGTAATAGAGTAATTAGAGAAATATGATTGTTATAGGTTAATCCTAGGGCATGCTCACATTATGGTAAACTTGGATAGAATATTATTATACATTCAATTAAATAATGTTCATTTTTTTCTTTCTAGCTTCATAGAAAATATTCTAAACCACCAATCTAAAAGTATTATCCAACCCAATATATTTTTCCCTATGGATGGTATTAGCCAACATGATAATGTTTTGTGTTTTTCTACACTATATTAGCTAGTTGGATAGACCTCTATGTATGTACAACTATATTTTCTAGCCTTATAGAGTATTTTGTCTTTAAAACTATATCAGCCACCTTAATATAATTTATGTATTTAATTTTAGTTCATTAATATTATATCTATATCGAATAACATGATAAAATTATGTTTGCTTACTAAATTTCATTGCATGTTAAAACTATACATTTTTATTTTATTTTTTGACATAAGAATTATGTTCTAGTAGTTTTAAAACTATATAGAAAATGTCATTATGGGATAAGTGGTGATTTGTTTTATTGACACCATGGTGTGAGGAGTATTATTTTAATATTCAAGCCATTAAACAACACTATGCATATAATTTACTTTATACATAATTCAAAATATATTTTAAGGCCATAGGGTTTCCCTTTTTTATTGAGCTATAGGAAACCAACCATATGTTTGATTTTGTAGTCCATCAATAAGAGGTTAGCCCTCAAACTTTACTCTTAAAGTACCTTATATATGAGATAGTGTGGCCATGGGTATGGTGAAATCATTCATGGTTAGTAACTTCATGGTCATATTCAATATATTAAGGCTATGATCAATATAACTTAGATACTAAAAATAAATAGAATAATTTTTATATACCTCCTTATCTTATTTTTGTAAATTAGTTAGATAAATTTTAGTATGTTTTCTTTATAGATTGTATCAACCAGCGTGATACCATTTTATATTATGTTTATGAACTAAATCAACCAAACTAATATAGTTCATTATTTTTTGTACTATATTATCTAACCTGATATAGTTATGTGTGCTCTCCCTACTGCATAGGTTATCCCAATATAATAATAAATATTAGTCAAATTATATTGGCTAGTTTACCCAATTTCTTCTTGAATATATCATCCAAATTGATATAATAGATTAACCCACTCACCAATAGTGCTATATTTTTTACAACACTATATCTACCAATATAATACATTATATTATATTCCTCAACTACATATACCAACTAGATATAGTCTTCTTTTAGATCAAGAAAATTATTGTATCGGTATGCTTGATAGTGTTAGTTTATCACAACCAAATATTTTATGCCACCTTAGATTTAAAGCCTATTTTTCATCATGATATCACCTATTAGTATTTTCATAACAAACCTCAACCCATTTGAATTTTGAATTGGTTTTCATTTATCCCTTCCATGTCCACCATTGAGGATAAATTTTCATGATTTAGTTTCTCTTAGTGTCATTTTAGTTCTATTGAATGCAACATAGTTGAAATCAGCCAAGCTAATAATAAATAAGACCCTTCCAAAATAATTAATAAACTTGATGATAACATTTTTTACACTCCAAATAACTATAGTGGTTATCTTAATAATATTCCTTCATCTACTATGACAATTGGGCCAACCAACATTAGTGCCTGTAATCTTCCATCTGAAACTAATTTTTGTAATCCCTCCCATCTTCCAATCCTATTCTAATAAATTATAATAAAAATTAACCTCTATATCCATAAAAAATCCTTAAAAAAATGGTTTAATATATTAATCTTATGCAAGCTTTTACTAACAATAAAATGATCCAAATTCAAAATAACATTTTGAAATCAACTAGTCAACCTCCTCAAGTCACCATGAACCAAACAAATAAGATTTTTGTCACTCATAATCTTATATATTATAACATAAATATTATTATTAAACCAATAGTTCATAAAAATATGCTTCAAAACCTTCATAATAATCCTTTACATGATATAATTGTGTTCATAGACACTAGAAGCATTTTACCAACTATCACCTATGATGGTACCTGAGATCTAGCTTTACATATTAAAACCTTTGGTGTCCTCTATAAGGAATGTGTATGATACAAAACCTATGATAATACCAAAATTATTTCCAAAAAAAATATTAGATATGTGCTAGGGTGGTACAAAAAACTTCTCTAACATTCCATTATGCAACTAGAGGATTTAGTCAATGCTCTATTTTAAAATATCCATCATAATTAAATTCCCAAAAATATCCTTAATAAATTTATCAATATTAAGTAACTTCCTAATGAATAAAACAATAATTTCATTAAATGATAACTAAATATTTAGTGCAAAAAGTGGATCATAACACGAGTAATTATAATCTTTTCAAAAAAAATCTACCTCTTAAATCCCCTCTTCAATACAAGGTTGTGATATTTTCTCCAAAATTTAGAAGGGAATTTTAATCAAGAAAAGTGGTAAGAATTTCTTATTGATAAATTTTAACCTTCTCAAAATCCAAAGAATGAGTCTTTGCAAACTACAACCATTGTTTTTACCATGAATCCTTCTTAGAAAAAGACTCCTCAACCCAAAATAAGACCAAAAAAGTGGAAAAACAACATACCTCCTAACCTCCCTTCACTATATAGGAAATAAATAAGTTTCTATACCCATCCAAACCATTATTATATGATACTACCCCTCATATATGGTATGACCCTAAATTGTTTTGTTGGTTTCACACTGACATTGGTCACAATCATGAGACATGTTATGGACTCCAAAAACATGCAATAACTACCATCTTGGGATAAATTTATAACCATGATGATATGATAAATTATTTACATAAAAAATACTATAATCCATCTAAAACAAGAGCTTATAATCCAAAACATATAAATCAAAAAGTTAGACATCATTTCAACTATTAGATCCCAATACACAACATCCCAAATAATGAACTTGTGTTATTCATGCTTAATATGATAATTATTATACCAAGTCCTAATATGTGAATGTTTAAAAGGTATCTATTATCATAATTCCACTCAATAAAATATTGTCACCAAAAATAATAATCTTTCTTTTGAAGACTAACTTATTAAGGATACTACCACTATAGTAATTACATCATTCTTTCAATCTGACTATTAGTGATGAGCCTACTCCACCATCAAAGCCTCAACATAATACTTCCAATCATACTAATGTCATTCCTTCTATAATTATAATTAATAATAAATCCAAATATCATGATGGATCAAATCCTAAATGACAATCAATTTTTTTGGATGAACTTAATTCTATGCCTAGAAAAATTCCTTTAATAGAACTCATGGGAAAATCATCATACCATATGTAATTCCTCATGTAAAATTTCAATAAATTGAAGACATCTCATATAATTAATATGAATTACCTAATCAACTTATAAATGTCTATCTCCTACACAAGTTCATGATATTGAAATCATTTCTTATCCTCCTCCTCCTCCTAATAATCTCTCAATAGAGTTTCCTAAATAAGACATGATTATTGATGAAATCCTTTTTTAATTGAGGTCCAAACTCTATTTTTTAATAATTTGATTAAAAATAAATTAATAGGAAAGATATTGTTCAATGAGGGCTTAAGTGTTAATATTAAATCTATCTGATTAATCAAATAACTTGGATATTCCAAATATGACCTCAAACAAACATGACTTACCTATCATGAATTTGACATAAATAATCAAAACCATCATGGTTACATTTGGATTCATCTTACTATAGGATTAATATAGTGCACACCAAGTTGATGGTTTTATATCATCCACTCTCTTACAATATTCTTGAAATTTATCCTTAGACTTATCATTTGAGGGCTATCACAAATTTTGATATACAATGCATTAATTTCAATCATAAAGGCCACTTTTAAGAATATGAAATATATCCTATCCGATGAAACATTAAACTACCTAATCCTAAAATATAATATCTTACACACATGTTTCCTCCTATTAATAGTCCTACTCTCAATGATTTTTTCAACATACATCTTAGTCTCTTAGTTACCCTTATAAAATTAGATGATGATAAACTTAATGAGATGAAAACTATCTTCAATACCACCCAATTACCTCCTTCCATTTTTTAATTGCTTCCTTCATTTCTTATATCCTGATATAAGAATATTAATTTGATATATGACAACATTTAATGTCTTCCTCCATACAATGTAAATCAACCCACTTACACAAAATATGTCTTTATATGTAATGATTTTAGGGTATCCAATTTTTTCTAAGATCCTCTATATTTGTCTCCATATAATTTAAGTAACATGGGTGTGTCCACCAAAGATACCCCCACTTAAAATACTTAACCATTTACTAATGCATGTAACATATTTAATTCATATGATTATGATTATATAGTTTCTTAATCCCAATTAAGGAGCATGGATGTAACTCATTATCAAAATATTCTTGTTAAAATCTAGAATTTTAACTAGGGTGGTCATTTATTTCATATCTCATATGATTTATATGATGACAATGAATTCAAACCTCAAGGTAATGTCCTTCTTGTGAATCTTCCATTATGAACTACTCCAATTTTTCTTGAACAAATTTTTTATTATACTAGCATATCTAATGATATTTTCTATCCATATACCATTCACAATAGCTCTCAACTTATAGAATGTATTGTCTAGCTTGATAGATTCAAAAATTCATTTCATAATTGCATCAGTTAGTTATTACCAAACATAGATATAGTTTATGTATCAAATTATAATAAAATGTATTGGCCAATATGATATAGTCAAGATCACTCCTATTAATTTCATTAACAATTTTGATATAAATCAACCTACTCTTCTCTACTAGACTGTATCAAATAAGTTGATATCATACTTCAAAAATATTTAGTTCCTACTCAAGATCTCAACATTATCTTGGATGAACAAGCCATCATTGTAAGACAAATACATTGTGAGTTTGATATAAAAGTTAATCAAAATTTAGACCTTGAAGTAGATGTAAAATATTATGGACATTTACCTACACTTCATATTCATGAAGCTATCCTATATTCAATCCATGCTAAAGAACCATAAATTCCTCTCAAACATCATAAAAATGGAAATTTAAATAAAAAGTCCTCTCTTTAGTATTATCATTCCTATTGTTGATCCAAAAATGATTCATATTTCTAATCTTGCTTTAGCTCAATATCATTTTCAAGATATAAATGACATGATTATCAAATAGATTCATGAAACTAACTCTGGTACACCTAAGAAAATGAAATTAGTTATTTTCTATAAGTAACTCTTTTTTGAAGAGAAATATAATTATAAATTACTTTTTATAAATATCATGCAACATTTGTGTGTTCTTATGATGATACACTTAGCATTGAAACTAGGGTAGTTGTCCATAATATTTGGACATATGTAGATGTAAAAGCCATGTGTAATAAGCAAAAAAACATTCGTCTCAAAGTTTCCACCTCATATCAAAAATAAATTATCTATCTCTCAAATGCTTAGTTTATTAAGCATGTAGATTCATTTTAATGGGTATCAAGCATAATACTTATCCATAATAAAATCAAAATGGTCATTCACATTTGTATTGAATTTTGTAACTTCAAATTATCATGTCCTCAATATAACTTTCCTTTACCATTATTTTTTGTAAATTTTTATTTTACTACTTGCTATGAGAAGTTATCCCTCATGGATTAACTAGATATAAGTAGATTCATATTGCTCCTAAGGATCAACATAAAAATTATTTTACTATTGAGTGGGGAACCTATGAGTATGCTAAAATGGCTTTTGGTATTAAAAATGTTAGAGCAACTTATCAATATGTAATTACACACATATTTCATGACCTCATCCATGAAATATATAAAACCTACATTGATGATCTTATTTAAAAATTAAAGTATTGTGAAAACCATCTTCATGATCTTACCATCATATTTGACAGTCTTATAAAATAAAAAGCTAAGCTCATTCCCCACAAGTGTGTTTTTAGCATTACCTATTAAAATATATTAGCAATAAATATTCTAATTATGAGGTATTTACATAGATTCTACTAAGATCAATGTTATAGTTAACATTCCTATTCCTAGATCTACTCATAAAATTCCCACTTACCTTGGGAATCTTGGGGAGTTTCTAATATTTATCCCCAACATGACTTACAAATCTATTTGGTAAACTCCCTTTGAAATAAAGTTGTTGCTATCAAATGGATTGACACATGTTAAAAATATTTTGATAAATGAAATAATCATCACTTTATTCTCCTACTCTATGACTGCATTGTAATAATTGCCCCCTCATATTGTATGTGACATCCACTATCGTATCTTTGGGCAATACCCATAAAAAATATGAATCGGGAAAACTATACATAATATACTATATCAATTGTGTCTTTGTAGATTATGAACCCTAATAAACAAAAGTGGATCATGACTACCTTGAAATATATTTTGTATCTAAAAAAATTTTAAATTGTATAATTTGTTGGACCACTTATGTCACTATCCATTCTAATCCACTGTGTCACTTATTATTTAAGGCTTTCCTACGTTGAAATAGAATCATAAAATAGATGGTACTATTAATTCAATTTGACTTAATAATTAATTAAAAAATCAATCAAATTATGAGTGATCACTAATTAAGTTTCCATCACTCCTGTCTAAGCTATGCATCACTTTTAAGGCATTTTTCATGACAAAGATATCCTCTTAATTGAATGTATTAACCAATTTATTTCCTTTAAATAATGCTTTAATAAAGTCATGGACCTGGTCATCTACCATAATCCCTTGAAGATCCTAAAATCATAGTATCTAAGCCTAAACCCAAATTTATTATAGAATAATTACCTAAAGTTACAATAGTTTTGCATGAGGAAACATGGACACACCATTTCAATGGAGACAAGTGCCTTCAAGTATATTGGGAAAGATGTGTCATATATTATCCATACATAAAAATAAATCCTATAGCCTTTCAATTTAGCTTTGAGGTCACTAATAAAATTTTTGAATATGAAGATCTCATACTCGAGATGCAAGCAATCATAGATCTAAACATTCATACTTGCATGCCTTATGAGATTCACATATTATATACCATAAAATGAGTGGCACTTAACAATGAAAAAATGAAAATATCATTCATATCAGTATCTCTCTTCCACTCTTACCAAATAGTTTTCATCTTTCACCATTGAAGCAATCAAACAAAAAAAAATGCTATCATATATTTTTTGTTTCTTCAGGTTCTCTTTTTCATCCTCATCAGGAACTACATTACTCATAGTTCCTCATCAACATGAAGAAATATCCATATAATTTAAATATTATAGATGATTATCTTATTTATCATATAGAAGTTGGCATTGCTCAACAAATATTTTAGTATAAATACATCATCTAGTTCCTTGGCCATCCTACATACCCTCTAAACATTAACTCTAAACAAAAGGCCAGACTCAACAAGAATGATTACAAAAATATCCTTAGACATAACATCCATTATTATTTTAATGCAAAAGTTATCTTAATCCATTTTTTTACTCAATAATAATTTAATTTTCTTCTTAAAAAATAACATGGGTATATTTATTGTGTCCATTATAGCATACATGCTACAATCTATAAATGCCTAAATTTGAGATAAGTTTGGCCTGCACTCAAAATATATGCCACCACATTTTTATAAATTTTCAATCCTTTCCAAATCTATGTTTATCTAATCCATATCCTTTCATTGATCTTAATAACCTTGAATATCCTTGGCCATTCTCTAAGTGGTTATTATATCTCATTTGGAATTTACCCAGGTTGCAAGATGGAAATGTCCTCACCATTACCACCGTAGAAAACTTTACCAAGTGGGTATAATCTATTCCCATTTTTACTATTACTAGAGTCACCATATCCAATTTTATCCTTATTTAAATCATGTCATTTTTGTATTCCTCACACAATAATATTTGAATATGGTGGGAACTTAAAAAAACATGAACGAGTTCTATGCAAAGTTCACAATTATGTATAAATTTTCAGCACCTTATCTCCCTCAATGAAATGGTTAAGTTGTAATTTCCAAAAAAATAGTGACAAGATTTTTCCAAAAAATATATATTAGGGATTCGTGTTTAGACTGACATCTCAAGCTATAACCCAAACTTTGGCCTTATCATACTAGCATCTGTAAAACCACTAGGGAAACTCCATTCTCTTGAGATTATGGATCTACTTGAAGCCATTTTACCACTATGAGTATCATTAAAATCCTTGAGCATATCTCTTCATGACATCATTCATAATTAGTAGCTACATAGATCCTACCTTCATGCCTTAGATATATTTTATGAGTGTTTTATGAGTTCTTTACATAACAATCATTAATACAAGTTAGAAATAGATAAACAAGACAATAAAAGATGTCTAATTTCATAATTTTTATATTGGATACCTAATTTTAAATTTGGATTAAACCTACGATAAATAAGGAAGGTAGACACAAAATTGGGTGGGGTCCCTACCTAGTTAGAGACATATTTGGATATTATACATATAGATTGAAAAAAATTGGAAGACATCTTCAAAGAACCTACAAACACTCAGTTTTTTTATAAGTATTATGCTTAGTCTCATGTTTTTATTAGTTTTAATTTATATGTGATTTTTTAATTCCTTCACATATTTGAATTCTTGTCATTAGTTTATATATATTATTGAGATAAAATTTCTTACAAGTTTTACCTTTAATTTCTTCTTGTAGTTTAACATATATCTTATCTACACACCTTTGGGTCTTATTTCACATTATAACTAATACCTATATTGGGTCCTTAGCTCCTTTGTCTACTTCATATAAAACCAATTTTTTTTTAGGTTGCACTGTAACACCCTAGCAACCTTCCTCACAAACTCATATCCTTTATCTAAACTAACTTACTCTTTATAGTTAACCATTATTTACATTTTAGTGATTTGGTCTAATTGTTATTGTATACACTCTTTTAGGTATTTATTATTATTTGCATATATTTCTCATGCCTCTTGGATTTTTAGTTTGGGAGTTAAAGATCTAAGGAATCGACCAAACCCTCTTCCCAAACTCCTATCATGTTATTCCATAGATTACTTATATTCCAAACCTTAGCTTGGTATCTTCTTATAAATATAAGGCAATGGTCAAGAGTAGTGTTTTATCTCTCTTATAATCAGCCACATTCTCTTTTTGAAAAAAATATAGAAGTCTATCTTCATGTCTTCATCCACATTTTATCATTTAATATAATCATGACTCATACCTATCTATAATTATATCATCTTGATTTACACATGTTTCATGATTGGTCTAACATAATTGTTATATGATCAATTTCATCATTCCCTATTTTTAATTTCGTTTTAGCTTCACCAAGGTCAGTTTTGAGATCACACTCATTTCTAAGGTGTGAGTATAGGAGTATTTAGGTACCATGGTTTCTATGTTCTCCTCTTTAATGACTAAGTTTAAGATCTCTTGTGATAGTCACAGTTAGTACCCATTTTTTATTTTTTTAAATTTGTATGGAGGAGAAAAATAGAAAAATCCAAAATATTTAATATTCATATGAAAATAAAATGTAATGTTAAAAGGAAAATACAATATTAAAATTTAGATCACATCAAAAGACATGATATATTTTCAACACATCACCTATTCTAGTCGAAGATAAAAATCCATAGTTGGCCTCATGATAGAGTTAATGTCTACTAGGGTGTGGTAAGTTGATATACTTGGGTAGGATGTCCCATTTTATCATTATATCTTCTTACATTCTAGTGTCACCTATTCTTTTACAAAAGTATCTAATACGTGAATTAGGTTGATATCTCTATAAAGGGTCTTGAGGATCATGGAACATAATGTGGGAAGGTAGAATATTCTAAATTTTCATTTTTTATAGCCTTCATGGGTTGATATTTATACTTCAATAGTTATCCTAAGCTTACATTTACTAAATAGGGTTATCTAGAGTCATTGATGTTGAAAATCCCTAGTCTTTCTATATTTATTTGAATATCTTGTTTATGGTAAAGACATGCTTTCACCTTAGTGATGCCCTCATTCTCCTCCCTCCATTATTTCCCACTTGATAGGATGGATTATTTCAAAATATTTTCCAAATGTTTGACTTCTTATTCTCCATCTATTTTAGATATTGTAGTCATATGGAAATTTTATCTTTTCCATCTTTAGAATAGAATTTGAATTTTTTATTTGTTACAAGATGTTCTCTTGGTTATTACCTTATATTTATAGGATTTCTCTTTGTGATTTTTTAGGACATTGAGCTTTATATTTACCTTTTTAAAGATCACCTAGTCTCTTTTTTCCACTACATATTTTTGTTTTTTAGTATATCTTATTACTCCTTTTACATTAGATGTTTTTATTATCAAAAATCAATTCTATGTGATCCTTGTTTGTTTCAAAATGTTCATTTTATTACTTTGGATACTAGTTTATGTTTTTTGTTAATGAAAAGCCTTTATTTTTTGGCTTCCTATTTTTTTTTAATCTATTGGTTCTAACCTAGCCTTAGTGATCTTGGCTTGCCAAACTTCCAAGTGATTTAATCAACCTTTAATGTTTTCCATGTACATCCATTTCATTATCCTGAATTCACTTTCTTTGATTTTATCTTATTTTATATTTTTATCTATAGGGTTTATCAAATATAGTTCATGTTCCATCCACCATGGATACTAAGATATTTTTAGGTATACTTTCAATGACAAAGGTAAGTGAAGGTATGTATATCATACTTTTAGTTATTAATTTTTATATGTTATTTACATCATTTATTTATAGTTAAGATTTTTTGTTGCTATGTTTATTTTAAAAATCACCATCCCATGTTACACTATTGTGACACATGAGGATCTTTAGTTGGGGCATATGTATCTACATAGTATTTTTTGAGTTTATCATTTATCAATGCTTTCTCTTGTAGCAGCATGCTAGTGCATCAATCTCCCTAATTATGTGCCTTAAATAGTGTATTGGGATTGATGTGGGAAAGGATTATGGTGATTTATGATAAATTTTAATATTATATCCTTATCACACTATTAATAATATTAGTTTGACCTCTTCTAAGTGTTTATCCCTCTATCTCTCTTAATTATCTATTTTCCATATTTGCTAGTTTTCATATATCCTATAGTATAAGGGTGAGTGATACTATCTATTCTATGATTTAACCCTTCATGTACTATATATATTTATAATCTTTTTTTCTAAAATTAATACCATAATGGCCTTCTAAATACCATTTTTTATCATTTGAATTATTTTAACTGTATCGACTAGGACAAAACCATTGGATAGTTTTAGGGTTGGTTTTAGGTATTGGATTAGTATATATGAGGGTAATATTTCATTAATATCAAAATCATGTACCATTTATTCACTCTAATTTCACTCCCACTTTTGTGTTAAGTGAATTTTTTAGAGTTAGTGGCTTAAAACATTATCTTTATTAGTGTTGTATCATGGTGTCATTGAATCTCAATAAGAGGAGTCTTTGGGAGTTTCTAGATCTAATGATATCTTAGGTATTCATCCAACCATGTGAGTTCTTCAACCTACAAATTATCTTTAAAAGAAACATTTGATCCAAAGGGGATATGTAAGCATCAACAAGTCCCCCCATGGCAAGAATATTATATCCATATACTATTTCATTTATGTACTTAGTATATTAGATGTTACTTGTTGGTTTGTGAATATATGTATGTATATTATTTTTTAGACCTTATTCACACCAAATAAGCTAATGTGGCTTTAATATTACTTAGACTTTCCATAAATCACTTTAGGTTGTATATACCCATATTTAGTTGACCATTTCACCTTACCCATTTACAACCATTCTATCACATCTTTTAGTTTATTTAATACCTTGTACAACCATAATGAATCTTTGTTGAGGTCTTGTAAGAGTTACATACTTGAGCTCAAATTTTAGGATTTGTAAGACATTATTAGTGACATTCACATTATAGCTAACCTTATGTTATATCTATAGAGTTCATTTAGTCCTTATTTTATTTTCCAAGTATTAGATACTCTATTTGATTGATATTATTTAAGTTATAGTTTATCAAGAGAAAGAGGATAGTTGTAGTTTAATCCTAGATTGTGCATACTCTTTATCCAAATTTCGTTACCAATATTGTAATAATTTATTTATTTATGACTTGGTTTCAATCTAGTAATCTTAAAGTTACCCATATTAGATTTTTACACAATTTTGAAATTATAAATTTATTTCTAGTTATTTTTGCCTTGCTTAGGAAAACCAATTATTTCGAAAGATAGAATTTATTTGCTATGTTGGTACATATAGGTTTTAATATGTTTGTATAAATTTTAGGAACTTTCATATTTAACTATAATATGTCATGTCTCAGCACTCTAATAGTAAGTTTTTTTATTATCTGCCATTTTCCTTCCATTTTTAAACATAATTTTGTGATTAAATTCTTGTTCTCTTTACAAATATTTCATATACATGTTATCCTATGTAATTTATTTCTTCAATATTCATGACCTATGAATATGTTTAGCATCCAATTATGTTTTATACCTGACAATATTTGCATTTGAAAACACATTTTTAAATTATAATTAGTGGGGCTACACCTAATATTTTAAAAAAATGTATACACTACTTATGAATTATATAGAACCTCAGTATTGCACATTTGGTGAGTATAAAAATTCATAACTACTCTGAGTTATAGACTTTATCCCATCACTAAAAGGCTCACATACACTATCTCTATGTGGCTATTTCTTACCTCTTAATTTGACAAATGTTATTCTCATGACTCAAACTTTCCATGATTCTCATAATGTTATAAATGTAGTTATTTTGTATTTATGTAATTTCTAGAGCTGTGCTTGTTTTATAGCTACATGGACACTTATGTCCTAGTCAGACACCTACAGTGACACAAGTGTCTTACTATGAAACAAGTGTCTAATGACCTAAAGTCATCTAATTTTCAAATTAAATGTATCCATATTGTTGGCCTAGGTAATTTAATATGAGATATTTTCTGAAAGGATTGGTATATATTCATGATCAATCCTCATTCATTTATCTCCTATCATAAACCTAGCACAAACTAAATTAATCACATGATAACTTACCAAAACCTTTCAATTAAGCATTCAAGTGAGAAAAGATTACCTATTTCCCCTTATCTTCATATCAGTCATAGAGGAAACACATCTATAGGTCTAGATTACGGAAGGAGTATCCCACAAACAATATTTGTGAAGCTAAAAGTGAGGGGATAACTACATGAGTTTTAGGCCATCTTTGAAGTAATGGATATGTAGGAAGCACATATTGTTAGTGGGGTCTTTGAGGTTAGCTCAACACTGTAATCCCATTAACCCATTCTCACCAAAGTCATTATGAAGATAAAGAGATAGGGTTTTTCTATTTGACTAGGAACAATTTTGCATGAGATAGATACGAGCACACTAGAGCAAAGGTGACATATAACCCAAAACATTCTAGATGGTCACATATAGACCCAAGAGGTATTCTGTATTGCACACTTACATCCAAGTCAGACATAAGCATCAATACAACCCTCTAAATTTAACATAAGTGTCAGATTTCAAAAAAGTATTTAATCCAAAATTTGATGATAGCCCCATAACCCACTTCTAGTCTGCTTCTTATTCTAGATCCAAATCTATAATAACATTAGAACCAAATGGGTTTTCTATTTTAATTAACATTAAAATATTAAACATAGTTTTACTCTCTATTTTTATCATAACTCAACCTAATACAATCAATATATGTTATCTGAGTTTTATAATTAATTGGCCTATTATAAAGATAGTTTATCACCTTTGTGCCCTTAATTATCCTTATCCCATTTAACCTTAGATTGCCTAATCTATATTTTAGGGCAAAAGATTTGGTGAACCTGACTTCTAAGTGTTCCCTTGAAAACCTGGCCTTATCTAGGGTTTTTAAATTCCTACAGTTTCATCTTGTTATAAATGATTTTCATATCTAAAACTTTAACCCAGGGTTTTTTCCTTCCTCTGATTGTCAAGATTTGTGTCCATACACTTACAAATAAATTATTCCTTGATTGGAAAATTTAGGCATTATTAAAGTTCAATTTTAAAATTATTTAGAGAAACTTTATCCTTAGGGTGATATACTTAAAAACTTCTTTTTTATCTCACAAATTTAGTATAGATTTTTTTATGTTGTGTGATTTACTACTTTTGGTAAATATTGACATACAAGGAGAATCATGTACTTATTTTATAAATAATTTTTTGTTTCAAAAAAAAAAATATTTTATTTAAAAACATATCTCAAATCTCAGAAACAAACTCCTTTTTATTTAAAATGTTTTTTTATTTGAAATATTCTAATTTTTTACTTGTGAAGCATTTCATATTGTTTGGAATATTTATTATTCATGATAGATAAAATTTTAAATTATTCATATTTTCTTCATAATTATGTTGATATACATTAAAATAAAACATTACTTTTCCAATATATTATATGGATTTTTCAAATTGAACATTTTACTATTTTAAGTAACTTTAGACCTATAGGTATTATATTGTAGTTTTGTTTTTGTATTTTTATGGGTTCATCTCATTTCCTAATTTTATAAAAGAACTTATCTTAAATTTTCAAAAACAAATGGGCAATAGTTTAACATTTATATATAATTATTGTATCATGTTGGAATACTAGAATTTATATGTCTTTTCTTTCTTACTCTCATATAAGTTTTTAGAACATAAAATATGTCTAAAAAAGAACTTCTTACTCCTAACCATAATTAGGGTGATAGAGACCATACCTATAATTAGGTCCATGCTATCACTCCTTAAAGGGGTAAGGTAGATAATATATTTATGTGTGTTCAGTTTGAAACACCTAGTGTTTGTTCTTGTGAATCCCTAAAAGATAAAATCATACTTATGAGTTAGATAATAGAATAGTTACAAAATAAAAATTATAAATTATATTATAATATCACATTGTTGTAAAATTATATTACAAACCTATAGAATCCAATATATGCTATTATTAATCATATATTTTCATTCTCATCTACCAATGTAGAGAAAAACAAGGTTTATTATCGAAATGAAAAGATAAAACATGATACATCTAAATATTTCATTCAAAAAGTGACCAACAAGATATTAAATGTCAAAGTGAAATAATAATATACATGTTTTAAAATGAAGTGATCATATTAACTCCTCCACATCCTATAAGGAGATCCAAATACTATTATGCATATCATATAATGAATGGGTATCATACATATTGAATTTTTACATTAATGAACAAAATAAAAAGTCACAAAGATAGTGGTGACCCTATCATTAATACATATATCAAACAAAGAACTCACATTATTAATACCTCACCTAAAACATAACTACCAAAATAACAAAGATGGGTACCAAAGGATAAGTCAGAGAAAAATAGTAGTGAGTACCATTAGCAAAGGTTTCAAAAAAAATCCAAATGATATACAATTAGAAAATGAATAAATTGTAAAAAATAACCAAAACATAAACCATGTGAGATCCATTTCTTGGTCAATATCAAACAACAATAGGATGTAATTCCAAATTATAATGATAGTGGTGATATTATTCCTAATAAAAAACCAAATACATATAACAAGGCAAACCATGTAGCTCACGACGTTCATAATATATTAACATCTAAGGTGCACATAGATACAAATAATAGCATATCAAAAAATTCCCAACTATAATATGGAATAATTTATTATTCATATATAAATATTCCAAATGATATATCACATGTTCAAGAATAACCTAAGAGTTTACATTTATCTTAGACTAATGATTACATTGATGATTATGATCCTAGTAATACATAAAATTGGTATGATCCTAATGACACATACTACAAACATATCAATATGACACACATGATATAGTGCCTCCATAAATGAATCTCCTTGATGATATCATTAGGTTATAGTAACACTTTTTCTTATAAATCATCATGGTACACACAGATTATATGATTCTATGATCACTTTTCCATTGTCATGTTTGAGATTATATACTTACACATTACTTTAATCATGTTTATATCTTTGATAATATAATTGATATGATATGTACTTTATGTTTCATTCTAACAAATATATATGGAATAAAATCTTGTGTTTATGAAACTTATGCTTTTATTTTATACACTTCCTTGAGTGTCTTATCTTGCATGTTGAGAACATGAATATGCTACATTATTTATGTTCCTCATACCTATATTTAATTTCTTTGACACTTGAATATGTCATTTATTATTGTATATACATTTGAATATATCATTCCTTTATTTTTTAACATTTAACTAAGTCATATTCATTTGATTGTGAAGTATTTGAACATGCCACTTATTTAACGTCTCCATGTACTAATATTGTATTTTTATTTGTTGTTGATTTCTTTTACATGTGTACTTGGTTGATTATTTATCTTGTGTTTATTAGTCTCTATATGTTTCCATGATTTATATCTTACATCATAGGACTTTATGTGATCACACTATGTGCTCCTCAATGAAATATCTACCTAGACATGTTTATCCTATATGTTACATGATTGATTTAAATTTTTTGGGAATAATAAAGTTTTTTTCCTATTTTACCTTAGTGATTTGTTTATATTATTGATTTATTTGTATGTTTGGTCACATCCTTTGTAAATGATCTTTGATTGGAATGTTATATGAAACAATTGGTAATGGGTTAGATGTATTCACACTAAGCCAACCTAATTAAGGATAAGGACTAGATAGAAATGACCATTAGGGCTCAAAGTGAAAGTGGATAGGAGCATAAAAAATGGGAAACTTTGGGGTCCAACATTGTAGTCTAAATTTGGTGATCCTATCATATAGGCTTGGGACCTAGGGGGATAGGATTGGCATAGGGAATGTTACATGGTTGAGGTGGAATCAAGGTTTAAAAGGTTTTGGATGAATGGTAACGAGGAAAAAAGAGTCTAGAAGGGTCACAATAAAATGAAAAAAGGACCTATGGATGGGGTCTCACAAGCCACACTAAAGCTACCAATTTGGACATTTTATATGACTACATTGTCCAACCCCCCCACTCTCCCACCCCCCCGCTCTCCCAACCCCCCCCCGCCTTGCCCTTTATTCTAATGATGTATCAAAGAGAAATAATAGGATAAAGGGAAAATAGAAAGTGTACCTAAACATACCTGTAAGGGTGAAGCCCATGAATATGTGTGATGTTGAGTGTTCTTAGAGAGAGCACAATGTGAAGCATAAATCTACAAAAGAAATCAAGGAGTAGATTAGTTATTAATAGACACACTATGTCTAAAATAAGAATGTAAAAAGGCTGGGTAAAAGAGAGAGGAAGAGAAATTAATTAATACACCTAATCAAGTATGTGCACCAATACAAAAATTATTGTGATGTTGAGTGATGATGGGTATGTGCTGTACCAAGATTAATATAACAAAGGGAGCTGAGTGTTCAATTCCCCAAGGGTGGTTCAAGAATATAAAGGCTATCCCTTTGGCTCTATCATCACCCACTAAGTGAAGATAATTGATAATACATGTGTTAATCAAAGTTTGGAATGTGTCTAATCACTCTAAGTAGGTGGCTCAAGAATACAAAGGCTAACTAGTCCTTTGACTCCATTATTGCCCACTAAGTGAAGATATGAACTGATACTGGTATAAATGTGTGTTGTATGAGATGGCTCATGAAGCCAAAGAATGCTCTATAATTTGATAATGTGTCATGGATATTCAAATGTGTATTGAGAACTAGGACAATCTTGGCCACTTTAAAAGGTGAAGATTAGGATTGTATAAAAGCCACTCTGAAACTGAGAACTAGGCTTATGTGAAAGCCACTTTAAAATAATTCCAACCACTTGTGGATGGAAGAATAAATGAAATTAATGATAATACTTGGGTAATATAATGAACTAGAAAGAAAAGAAGACAAATATGCCATGCACATTTCCCCCAATCACTAGTGTTTATAACATGGATTTTGATCTAGAAGTTGCACCAAATACCCAATCTAAAACTGAAAGTGAGAGTCATCACATCACACATGATGCCCCTTATATCTAGATAATCTGAGTAAAACTATACTAAAACTACCCAATATAAACTAAACTATAGATGATAAAACTATAATTAACCTTACCTTTTTGTCTATTTCTAAAATTTTTGGGTTTTTGGTTATTTGGATAGGAACATCAAAAAGTGGACACTTTGGTGTTCGATGTTGTTGTCCCATTTTGTTGCTCTTGTATTTTACTATTTATAATGAATATTTTGTATTCATCACTATATTTTTGGTCTATTATACATGTTTTGAATTCTAATTTCTATTTTAAGTGTTTTGAAAATTGATTTTTAATCGGTAGAAGGCTTTGATCTCTATGACAATACCCCTATTTGTTTCCCCCTCTTTTGATGGTATGAATGAAGACCTTGTAATACCTTACCTCAAAAGAAAGAGCCTTGTTATGCTATGAAATACATGATATAGAAATGATAATCTAGAAAATATATATATCAAGATATAACATAATTTATGTTGGAGATTGTTATATCAATAGGGGTATGACTAGATAGATGTAATAATGTAATATCATGTGTAGTATACTAAAATAAAACTAAAAATATAGTTAGTTTTTAAGGAGGGATAGAGCATGATGTTCATCATGGTATTCAATAAGGCAAGATAATGCATGAAGTGGATCATGGCATTGCAAACAAGTAGGCAAAGCAAAAGGCATACAAAAGAGGCCAAGGGGATAATAAAATAAGGGACATGGGCACATGTCACTCAAAATAGGAAAATAAAGCATACAACGCATGTTCAAATGCTCCACATACACATATAATTGCAAACAAGCAAAATTAGCATGAGGGCTACAAGCACATATAAGAGTACAAGCAAAGGACATTGGAAAATGTCCTAAAGCACACACAAGTAATAAAATATGAACTAAGAAATGCAATCACATCTAGCTACTCAAAGCAATAAAAGAAGCCATGTAAATGCTAGAAATTCTATCACATCTAAATAATCAAAAGAATGAAGGAAAATATGCAAAACATGTAGTACAAGACTAGGTCGGTGCTAAGAAATATAGAAGTGCTATAAACTAGTGAGTGTCGATAGAATAATCTAGTAATTAATGTACATTAACATGATAACTAGAGTGTGTAGTGTATGAATGACATAACCTGTAAGGTGTAGTCTATAGAAGATTCCCTCGATGGGTAGATATGTTGATGTATGTCTCGAATATAGAAGTAGGATGCCCGTTCAATGGGTAGAGTGAAGAAATCAAGGATATGGGTCTCACATCACACACTCAAAGAAGATCAAGTGTAGCATGACAATGTAGATAAATCGACAAACAATATCATAGAATAGCAAAATGTAATTCTAACATTGTAGTAAAAATGTAAAGCATGGATAGTGCATATAATTGAAAAGGGTTTTTGGTGTTTTGAATTATTTTAATGTTTTTGCATTTTGACATGATATATGTTTTTTTGGTATTTTTAAATAAGCTATATACAAGTAAGTAAAAAGACACTATGTATAAGTAAGCTAAGAAATTTATGTACAAGTAAGCTAAAAAAAAATAATACTAACTGATGAGTCTCAGAAGAGACTCCCTATCATGGTGTCCTATATATAAAACAAGAATCATGCATGATTATGAAGCATGAGGGAATGGCTACGAATATGACTCTAAATATTTGGATTCATTGTCGGTATCTTGGTAATCATAATAACCTGTATTATTCCACTCATCATTATCATCTTGATTTTGAACCAATGGAATTTTAGTGTTGGATTTTATTGTATTTAGATATTCTCCTTTGATAAATTATGTCTATGAATGATTTTCCTTACGACGTTCAATAAATGATTTGACTAATACAATAAGAGTAGTAATGCCTTGAATATACTTGCCCAACCCTTGACCTTGATAATCAAACTATTGTAGATATTTTTTACCAAACCCATACTACTTTGAAAGTTGAACCTCATTTCAGAGAGGTATATTTTCATCATTTTTGTGATTTACCTATGCTTGTGGTAATGTTTATTACTTTAATTTTTCTTTTTGATCCTTTTTTTGTTATGAGTTATGCTTTGGTAACCACTTTTATACTATTTATAAATTTGACCCTTTGTCAATGTGTTCCTATGTCACTTTGGATTTCTTGATGGATTTAACTTGTATATGGTCTTCATTAGCAATTATTTGTTGTATATGCTTTTTTAATACAAAACATAAACTTGTGTGATGCCCATGCATTATATGATATGCACAATAATATCAAGATCTTTTCACTAGATGTAGGGGAGGTAGTTTGATCAACTTAGATTCAATCATTTCCCTTAGTACCTCACTTAAAATCTTATTTGATCTTTGAATAATTTTTGAATCACTATTTGTAGATTTACTTTGTTTTGATTTCTTGAATTGATATGTAACATTACTTACAACCAATTGACTAGGTGAAGGTGCATATACATGATTGGCACTAAGGTGATTTTGAGGCTTGTGTATTATAATCTGATTTTCTAATATTGTGATCTTTTTATGTTATATCTAAGTTTGTATTTGTAAATCTAAAATTAACTAGCTCACACTTGTGAGTTGATCCCTTATAGTCTTACAAGTGCAAACCCAAGTTACTTCTGACTGAACATGTAAGCACATATGTTGAAGAGGGTTTGAATAAGCTATAAGCTAAATGTATATGTTAGGAATAATAGTATACGCTACCTTAACTTTTGGAGAGGTGATAGCATGGACTTGGTTATAGAGAAAGTAGCTATCACCCTCTTGGGGGAGAGGAGGGAAAGTAGCTATGACATTGAAATTTGATGGGTGGTTGTTAGCTTATGTAATCGATCCTATAAATATGTAAGGATTTTATTCTTAATTTAATTACACATAATAAAGAGATATCATGTTACAAAACTAATGAAATATGACATATTTTTTAATTGGTTTTTAAATAGCATGTACATATGCATTTATGTCATTTTTGAATTCATGTCAAATGAAAGGAAACAAGAATGGAAGAGAAACTAGAAAAGTTTGGATAAGAAAATCATGATTAATAAAATTAGAATATTCAGTTCAATATGTAAAAATTAGAATTTTAATTTTAGAACCCTAGGCTAGGGTTTGAAAATACCAGGGCCTCATATAGGCTACTAGGGTTTGAAAGAAAGAAATTTTAAAATTACTATGGTAAATTTTTAAAAATTAAATGTGAAATTATAATTTATATATGTAGGAAATAAATAAGAAAAAATATTCTAAAATTAGAAAGGAAAATTTTCTAAGGTTTCTAGGGTTTTTGTGCATAAATGAAGTAAGTCAGGTTCACCAAATGATTTATATTTTTAGAGAATAATGGATTTTTATTCCTATTTTATTTAAGGGTCTAGATTAATAAATTAGTACAAAAATATAGAAAATAAATAAAGTCTTTATTTGTCTTTTCGTTTATCTTTTTCACCATTCTAAAAATAACAATAAATAGGAAGAAATATAACTTACATATAAACATACTAATATGGTTGTGTAAGACTGGGAAGGTGTCATAAACCTGAATCTAGCTTTCATTATGTGAAAGGATAAGAGAACTAAAAAGTGGACACTTTGGTGTTTGGTGTTGTTGTTCGTTCCTACCACTATTGTCTAAACTAATAACAAAGACTTGAAACTTTCTAGGTAGTTACATTGTACCTTTGTGAGCCTTCTTGTGAAAAATTGAGTGTTGGTTATTGATGAAACTCATTGTAGAGCTGATTTTATCTTCAAACCTTAATCTTCCATCATGATTGATAAAATGATATTTGAATCACTGGAGAAAGAGGGAGGCGGGGTGGGGGGGGGGTGTTAGTGTGTAATATGCACTGAACATGTAATCCACACCCCTTGTATGGGTATGTTGCCTACATACCAATACTCCAAAGAGGGATCAAGCCATATGTAGTTCTACCAACTAATGTGATTTTTACAATAGTGTGATGTGGATGCAAATGCCAATTTGATAGTTTTTGAGGTGGCTAGGGATAGGTATGAGGGTTTGAGTTTGTTTGTTGCTATGTTAGATGACTATGTGCCAAGAGTAGGAAGGTTTTCCTTAGTTATTTATTTGTATTCTTTCTTGATTTGTAAGTTTGGTCACCTCCTTTGTAAATGAGCTTTGAGTGGACTTTTTTAGGGAACAAATGGTCATGGGTCAGATGTATTCATGCTAAGATAACCTAATTAAGGATAAGGACCAGATGGAAATGACCATTTGGGATCAAATTGAAAATGGATAGGATCACTAAAAATGAGACACTTTGGGGTCCGATGCTGTATTCTAAATTTAGCACTCTTATCCTACAGTTTCGAGACCTAGGGGAACAAGATTAGCAAAGGGAATGCTACCTGGTTGAGGTCGAATCAGGGTTTAAAAGGTTCTGGATAATTGATAATGAGAAAAAAGGCATCTAGAAGGGTCTCAATAGTATGTAAAAAATACCTATGGATGGCGTCTTGAAAGTCACACTCAAGCGACCAATTTGGACATTTTATATGACTATAATGATACATTCACAACTTCCATGATTTTCTTGTCATTATGAGGGAAGGTAACAATGAATTTATAATTCTCATCACTTAAAAAGGGGGGAGAGGATCATATTAGTGTTGGAATGACATAGAGGCATCACTTACACATTCTTAAAATATTCAAATCCCACTTGGTTTATTTTTTAGAAACATGTTCTCCACACTCATACCAGTTCCCAAGTTTAGATATACATTCAAGACATGTTTTGAAAACAAGTTTTTGACTCCTAAACTAGTTTTTAGATTTAGATTATAGTGGGGGAATGTTATGAAATCATGTTCTACACACTTACATAATTTGTGAATTGGCCAAAATTCACAGTTATATGATTTAAATACACAATTGTTGTAGAATTATATACATTAGAGCCATTACTATACCTAGGTTTAAGTGTGAAACTTAAATAAGGTCCATATACTATGAAAAATAGAATAAAAATGGTAAAATTAGATTATCTTTAAGATTTCAAACACTTGTGGACTTTAGCTCACCAAGATGGACTGTTAGAGACTATATTGAGCAAATCTATTATAGTAGTTGATTCATTTTTACAAGGGTTGAGGTGATTAAATCACTCAATATTTCCATATTTATATGTTGAACTTGATTAAATAATTTAACGTCACAAAATTTATCATGTAAGTTGACTTACTTCACTCATAATCACTAGGTTATAAGTATGATTAGGTTGCATGGTTAAGTTAATATTAATTTTTTAGTGACAACTCACCTTTTTCCCCAAGGTTTTCTGAATGTGTCTACTAATATTTATATATTTATTTACTTTCCAAATTTTTAATTATTCTAATCTTAGATCTGATGGTTCATAATAATACATATATTCAAACCAAGTTACCAAAAGACAATATATTTGCATCGATACATAGGTGTACCCATAAACCTACTCTCTTTCAATTTCAATCATTTCAATTATTTAGATTTTAGATTATATGCACTTATTTTACAATGTAACATGCTCTGGGTTGTAGGTCAGTCACCAGGAAAGCACTCAATTAGGGCTCACACAAAGGCAATGTATGCTATACACACCCATACATGCATTTATTTTCCTTTAAGATATAAAATTTTGAATGTAGATAGTATTTATAAATTATATAACACCTTAATATTATACACTTGGGAAATACATATGTTGATTATTCCTCTTTGTTCTAGACCTTTTCTTATAGCCAAAAGGATTGCATACACTATCTCTATGCGTCTATTTTTTAATATCTTAATATGACCAATGTTATTCTAATGATATAGAATTTTTATCAGGCTTAAAATGTTATAAAATTAGTTATCTTATATTTCTAAAAGTTTTAGACCTATGGCTATTTTCCATTTGCCTAAACACTTGCATCCCAATTAGAAACCTACATCGATGTAAGTGTCCTGTTCTAATACAAGTATCCAAATGACCTAAAGTCATCCAAATTGTAAATGAAATTTATCTCTATGATCAAATTAATTGCTTTAATGTGATATATTCTATAAATAGATTGGTATATATGCATGATCGATCCATCCTCATTTGTTCCTTAGCTAGTACAAACTAGATAACTCACAAGGTAACTTACTAAAGGCATTCAACGAAGCATTAAAGTGAGAAAAGCTTTCCTATTTCTCCTATATCCATATCAGTTACAAGGACAACAGATATATAGATCTAAAATATTAAAGGAGAATACCATGAGACATATTTGACAAGTTACAAGCTAGGGCACTGTTGTATTTTCTTATCGTATATTACATCCTTATGCATAGATAAACCCACACATAGGGGAGAACCACATGAGTCTGAGGCCATATTTATAGTAGTGGATATGTAGGCAACACCCATTGACATAGGGTTATTTGGGGTTAGCTTGACATTGTGAGCCTACAAACTCATTTTGTTATGGTTAATATGAAGCTGAATAAATAAGGTTTTACTATATGACAAGAAGAGACAATCTATGTGTTATATTTGAGTGTGATAGTAAAAGATGAAATAGAATCCATAACATTATAGGTGGATTGATCTAAATCCAAATGGTATTTTATACTAGACACCTACCTCTATGCTTAAAAGCATCAACATAACCATTTGAGGTCAACACAAGTGTCTAAGGTCAAATAAGTGCTTAGTCCAAAATTTGATTTCCATCCCAAAATATACTTCTAGTCAAATTCCTTCATGTTCCATATCCATATCTGTATTAGCATAAAAAAACTAAGTATATTGTTTTCATTATCTTTGAAATATATAACATAGTTATACTTTCTATTTTCAGTATATCTCAACATTAAAAGTTCAATATATGTTTATATGAGTTTTGTAATTGATTGGCTTGTTATATAGATAGTTTATCACTCTTTTGACCTAGACTATCTTTATGCCCTTTAACCGTGGATTCTTTAATTTAGATTTTAAGGTTAAACACAATCCTACAACTAGTGAAAGATATGCTATTTAAGGATTTGTTTTTAACTAAATTTTGGTCATTTAAAAAACTACAAATTATTTATGTTCAAACAAAGCGTGATGAATAAATAATTCATCAATAATAAATTTTCAATATAAGACCTAATTTGATAAATAATTTTTTTTACATAACATTCATTAAGAATACACAATATGTACCTATCATCGACATTCATATGTTAAATAACTAAAAAATATGTATCTATTTTGGGCACATCTACCTTGAACATTCACACACAATAAACTTTGAACCATAATTGACCTATGAAAAATAGGTATATTTCAAAATGTTGAAGCACACGCAAGGCATGTAAACTATTTGAAAATAAATTAGATGAAATGTGGGTTGAATATGTTAATGGCTTGAAACACTTTTTAAAATACTTTGGTTCAATATATTATACTAAACTGGCATTATTCATCATATAAAATATGGCTCATGCATGGATGAAGTTTTGAATTATTTTAAAGAAAACTATCTTTTGTATAATAAGTGCCTAGCTTAATCCTCCAAGTTTTTTATAAAGTAGAAAGGGTTGCTCTATATGTAGGAAATTTGTTCATTATTTGTAAATTTAAAAATGAACAACCAACATTTCCTAAAGCATGTGTAGAAATGTAGGAGCTAGGGAAATACTTGAAGTTTATATGCAAATATTGTGTTGATTTATTTTCCTCAATCCAAATGTTTAATAACTTGAAATATGTCTACAAATACCTAATGCCCTTGTGTAGGAACTCATTTATTATATCAGAGGTGTCTTTTTATGTATATGTGCATCATGTGCTTATTATGCTTAACAAGTGGTTTTATTAATAACTATATCTAAGTCTTCTCCTTAGTAGATGATTGGTTTATGTGAAATAAATAGTGTAACTTATTTTAAAATGTATGTTAGTTAAATATGGTCTTATATGTAAAAAATGGAAAATTACTAATAAAAGTCACTTAAGGTGCTGAAAGTATAAAAAATTTAAACCCAATCTAAATGTGTACATGTGTGTGTGCACATGCACGCATGCATGTGTGTGTGTGTGTGTGTGTGTGTGTGTGTGTGTGTGTGTGTGTGTGTGTGTGTGTGTGTGTGTGTGTGTGTGTGTGTGTGTGTGTGTGTGTGTGTGTGTGTGTGTGTGTGTGTGTGTGTGTGTGTGTGTGTGTGCGTGCGCGTGCGTGCGTGTGTGTGTGTGTGTGACACATATAACAAAAAATAATGTCAACTTCAATAAAACCTCTTGCAATTTTTTATTATTTTTCTCAATTAATCTATAAACCCAAAAAATAATAGAGTTAAAAAAATCCTTGAAACATTATCTATGATTTAAAATAATTGTGCAAAGTAATGAAATATATTTTAAAAAAAAACTTAAACTAAAAAAATATTGTGGTGAACACCCATCGAATCATGTCAAATTGATGGTTTTGCATTTAACATCTAACATTAAGAGATAGAGAATCAAAATACCCACATTAATGTCTTATTTCATGAAAGAAACCACAAATGGTGAACAACTTAGAAATTTAAACAATGGTAAGAAAGGTATCAACATGGAATCATAATAATAAAAGAAAGCATGCATAAAACCTTTAGACTTTCTATTGTTTGTTTGTAGTTGATTGAAACCTAAATTTGTTTTAAAAATAGTTTTACCCACAATTTTGAATATTCAACATTAATATTTAAAATGAAGCTTTAGATCAATGTCCTCAAAAGATAAGAGTATGCCATCCCATTTCAACTTAATGACCCCCCCATCACATAGATGTTTATCTTGGTATTTTAACTTAGGGTTAACCATTGGTTAGCTATGGTTAACATTAATTATTGTTGGATTTATGTTAGGTAAATGTTTGGATGGAAAATTATTTTTCTTAACTTTAGAATGGAAAAAGTTAACTACAACCTAAAATGTACTTAATCATGTAATTATAGTAGCCAATAAAGGTCACCAAGTTATTAAGTTTAGGATATTTCAATATTTTTATGTTAAAACACAATGCACATTGACATCATACGTGGATAAACAATTAAATTCAGAGAAAAACACATAAAGGGAGGTTAAACCAAGTGAAACAATTAAGGGAGATTAAGATGTGTCAAATCCTCAATCATGTTGCTTCAATAATATTGAAGTCATGGTTATTTTATACTCACAATCCAATAATTAATTCAAAATACTAAGTTTCAAAGAAAACCCATTGAATACTTAATACAAAATAACATGATGTGAGGCTAAGCAGTTACATCCCATGTACACATGCATCAAAGAGAAATACCAGCTTTCAAAACTCTACTTGAAGAAAACATTTTATGTACCAGGATGGACCATATGGGCTAATCACATGGATGATTATAAAAAATAATAATAGAGTCAACTTAATTAACTGATACATGATGCATAAAAAATGGAAGGGTTACCTAGAATAAAGATGACATATGATGAAGCCATGTGGTAACATCCCATGGAGTGTGCTTACATAATACACATCCCAACCCAAAATATTACTAATGAAATGCTTCACAAAATGATATGAGGACACATGGGATGATCACATGTGTGACATAGAGTGGTGGTGATGAGGCAATGAAGAAGATTGGTATGTGTGGGCTAACCCTTTGGGAATATAAAAAAAAACAAACTAAGCTCAACTTACCACTACACCATGTATGCCAAAAATGAGTTGTTTAAAATAAATATGGCACATCATGAGGCCAAGTAGTAATACCCTACAAAATTGACATTTAAAAAAAAAAGCTTACCTCAAAATAGTAGTAATGAAATGCCTTATTTAATGAAATGAAGACATGTGGGATGATCTTGCTACATAGAACATCAATGATGAGGCAACGCATAAAAAACAACATGATAACCTAACGAGAAGGAATTTAAATCTTGACACTTATAAAAATATTGTGAAGTTAAAGACAATGTAAATTAGGAGGAGAATTAAAAAAACACTATCCAAGATAAATTGCAAACATAACACTACAAAGTCTCACTAGACAAAGTGATTTGAAAACTAATTGAAATAGAAAAAAATAACTTAAAAAACAAAAAAAAATTAAAACATGTAAAACACCATCATCACACAGAGACAAGTAAATAAACACATGAAACAACATTAAAATAGAAACTATGCTAAGTGAAGAGACGAAGAGAAACTTAAAATTTCCAAAATACTCGAGCATTTTACAAATATGATATGAGAAGAGGAAAGAGAATTATAAAAGGTATCGACAAGAGAATGAAAGCAATACAATCGTATTTAATTATAAATATTTTGACCCCTATACAAACTCAAAGAAAAAAGTCAATATCCTTTGGCCATGAAAATTTTAAATATTGACTGATGACCCCAATTCCTATCGGAATTTGCATGTGTTGACAACCAGTTCATACCAAAATAAAATAAAATGATAAATAAAACATCGCTCTTCCCATTTGTGAGTCAACCTCACAACACACGCTAAAATGTTGTATTCTTCAAAGTGTAAATGGCAGGAAAGCCCAAGTCCATGCAGGCTTTTCAACATCTTCAATGTTCAAATTTAATTGGTGTTGCCCCTCTCCTATTTTATTTAGGATGGCTGGATGGTCTCCAATTTTGTTTTTTTAAACTTGAGCTTTATTTATATATTTATATTTATGTATATATATTTTGGTGTATGAGTATTTTAAGAATGATTTTTTTTTTTCTTTTTTTTTTTGACTGCAAATTATGTTTAAAGAAATGTTTTATACATTTATGTCAATTTTGATATTTTTGATTTATTATACTTTATTTGTGTTTTTATAAATAAACTAATTTTTTTTCTTTATATAAAATGTAAATAATACATTTCAACTAAACATTTTATTATTATAACTATCATTATATATTATCATTTTCTATTTAATAATAATTACAATAATGTATTCCAGTAGTAAATTTAAACTGTTTTAGTCATAATGCAACTAAACTCCAAAATTTTAACGTTTTTATTACTGATAAGATATTCTCTTTTAATATTGTGATGCTTAAGTCGACTCAAATATTGTAGAAATATCTTGATACTGAGTACGGCTTTCTATTACTGACCATCAAAGTTTAGCAAATCTGTCCTGCAAATAAATATTAAAACTATGTAATAATCATTTACTATATTTATGAAATGAGGGCAATGGGCAATCGAATTGCATGACCCGCTTATTACAAAGTAAAAACTTGATCTTTAATCCATTGTTTATTTGAATATGAAATTACTGAAATGAAACGCATGCATTTTCTCATGGTTGATCTGATTCATAACAAAATCGCGCAATCCCCGTTCTGCATTGACAGCAATGTAAATTTTTAGCTTTTAAACTATATTGCTGTGAAGTTACATATTCAATCTAAATGAATTCAGACAAAATATATATCTGCAATGCCTTAGTATATACCATACAAATTCTGTCAAAATTTATTTTATAGCATAATCATTATTAAACAGCAGAGTTAATGAAAGGAAAACAATTGTGATAGAAACCGACCTATTATAAGCAAATCTGAGATTCAATAGATAGGTGGTGGAGGGGAAGTGTATTTGCATTCAGCTGGTGGAGGTGGAGATTTATAGTAGTATGGCAGATGAGGAGATGGAGAAGGTGGTGGTGGGGATTTATAATAATATGGAGGAGGAGGAGATGGAGATGGTGGTGGAGGAGATTTATAGTAGTATGGAGGAGGAGGGGAAGGAGATGGTGGAGGTGGGGATTTGTAATAGTATGGAGGAGAAGGAGATGGTGGTGGTGGAGGAGGGGACTTATAATAATATGGGGGAGGTGGAGATGGGGATGGTGGTGGAGGAGACTTGTAGAAATATGAAGGTAGAGAAGATGGGGATGGTGGAAGTAGAGATTTATAGAAATATGGTTGTGGCAGTGAAGGAGATGGTGGTGGAGGAGATTTATAGTAATATGGAGGTGGAGGAGATGGTGACGGTGGTGATGGGGATTTGTAGTAATATGGTGGAGGTGGTGAAGGAAATGGTGGAGGTGGAGACTTGTAGTAATATGGAGGAGGAGGAGATGGAGATGGTGGTGATGGGGATTTATAATAATATGGTGGAAGTGGTGAAGGAGATGGAGAAGGTGGAGGTGGAGACTTATAGTAGTATAGAGGAGGAAGAGATGGGGATGGAGGTTGTGGTGATTTGTAATAATAGGGAGGAGGTGGGGATGTGTAATAGTAAGGAGGAAATTGATAATGATCGTATTCAGCTGCTGCGAAGGCTACCAGAGATAAGGCCATGGTCACTAGAAATGCCATTGTAGCTGAATAGTGTATCCTCCAAAGACCAGTCTGCTGCTGCAATGCAGTTATGCTTGAGATTGGGAAGGCATGCATTTATATGTGGTGATCTATAAGAAAAGCTTCGGTATCAGGGTGGGTGACCGAGTCATGTAAGCCGCCTGTAGAGTGTGGGGACCGTAATGCAACCCCTTAAATCATATTTAATTTTTAATTGATCACTCATATGCAGTTTTGAATATTTCTTTGAGAGTGACTGATACAGCTGGTTCCTGTTATGTACTAATGAAATGCGCAGTGGCATATAGGTAACGAACACGGTCATATTTGAATTTAGTTTGTAAAATAAGGTCTAAAGGAGCTCCTTATATTGACGTAGGGCTCTGTCCAATTGACTTTAGAGCATGAAGTTTCACGAGGTCATTTGTTCAATATAAACATTGTTTACCATTATCGTTGTATGCAATCAAAGGCTATATCATAATTTTAAAAAACAAATATCCTCGAGTATGTACACATCTTGTTAACTTTAATTTGGATGTAAACTAGTTTTAAAAAAAATTAATAATTGATAGAGAAAGGGTTTAAAGAAATATTTTAATTTTTGATTAATTTGAAAATAGTTGTTAAAATTTGAAAATTAAATTATAATTTTTCTTAAACAAGCTAGGGAGAATTCAAAAAACTATTTATAATGTGAATATATTCTTAGAATCATGAAATTATGTATTTAAATTATAATATTTTTTCTGAAAATGATATATATTTTTTATGATAAATATTATACACATGAAAATTAATTTGATGAATGTATTTCTCAAGTCTAAGTTTCAAATGTCTCATTCGTTATTTCAAATCTTTATGTTAATCCATGACAAATTAATATTATTATTCAAACTTTAATAGAGTTGGTGAACAAGTAAAAGGACAAGAAAATAGGTAATTTTTTAAAGAATAGTTTATTTAATAAGAGCCCTCCAACATATACAATATTAAAAGCATAATATAAAGTGAAATACAATTTATCTATTGAACACCGTGTAGTGCGTTATATATTTAATTAGATTTTTAGAGCTATGATGAATGCTTCATTTCTTCTAAAATATAATAATAAATGCCACTTACTATTTAAATTCTTAAATGCCTTTTATATATGATTATATTAATTTATTTTTATATTGATTATATGATTATTCTAATTATATTAATGTTAATATATATTTATAGAAAACTTAAAATTAATGTAAAATCTTAATCAATATGAAAATTGACGATAAATTAAAAAATAAATATAAAAAAATATAAAACTTTGAAAAATATATTTAATAAAAAAAAAATTATATTAAAAAATATACAATACACATTTTTAAAAAACAACTTTCAAAATTAAAAATATAAAAAACACGTTTCTATAAAGAAATAATAAATCAAAGAAAGAGAACTTAAAAATGAAAAAATAAAAATAAAAAATCAATCATACTAAGAAATGAAAAAAAATAAAAACCAAAACCACCAACCCAGAACAAATAATTCTGAAACTAATTTTTGAAGCATTCTTATCCATGCCATCCTTTGAATTCTGTCTAAATCCTCCTGCATTTAATATTTTAATTTCATTTTGTTGGTTTTTCCTTTTTATAGCAGTATTTTAAAAATTATCGCCAAACATCAACAACCTAGAAATTTAGATCATCTTAAAATCCAACTTCATCTAAGGTACTGGGAAACAGCAGGATTTTTTTTTTAAATTTTAATATATAAAAGTAAACTTAAAAGAAAATGCCACAAAGTGGAGGGCACATACGACAAGAAGTTGTTAACTAGCAATTTTTCCTTTAAAGAAAGGGTGAACAGAATATTGAAAAAAAAATCGACTGAGCATCGTCCTTTCACCCTACAATAGTTGGACAAATTTTACCTAATAATTAGGGATGAGAGAAGCCTGGAGATTCGTTTCACATGAGGAGGAGGAGAAGGAAAGAAAAAACAGAAAACAGATGCTATTTTGCTTATTCAAACACTAACACGTTTCATGATTTGACAGATCAATTTAACGGCATGTTCATCGTTAATGCGCGGTTTAGCTTCCTCCAAACCATCTTTGGGCTGCGCAATAGCCATCAAATTCTTCAACGGCGCAGACTTCCTAACGCCAAATCCTCTGTAGGCCACCTGGATTTTGACGCCCGCAGTCGTCGCACTTATCTTTGTATCGTTTTCAGTCTAGTTTTGAATTAAGACAATTTTATTATCCAGTTTACCATTGGGCTTTATAGAACATAAAAGACCAAGGTAATAAACAGATCATCCAAATTTGTTATTAAACTTTTTCAATGAAGATTATTGTATAGGTAAGAAAAAGACTGTGGAAGCAAGTGCAAAACAAAGCTACCATATTAAATAATGGGCGTTTGCAGGTGTGATTTGGTATTGGATTAACCCTTCTTCTTCTTCGCCTGAAATCGAGATTTCGAAGGAGGAGAATCGTCAACGAACTTTACAGGAATTTTTACACATGGTTTTTACGGCCTGTTTGGGTTGTCATGTCTTGGCGGGGGGAGATTATCTCATCTTTTATGTCTTGACGGGGAAACATTCTTTTCGTGTGAATAACGTCACGTTCTGCTCGCCGACAAATTTTCAGGATTGTCCCAATAGCCTTTGATAAATGGCAGTTCCATGGTTTGAAACTGCGAACTTTGAAAATGTTGATATTGACAGAAAGTGTAACCCGAAATTCGAACCTGGATGTTAGACTAATAACATTCTGAGAGACGACCGAGAAATTTTACGTTAGTTTTGGCGAAAAACTTGGGAGATTTTATTGCAGACGAAGGTTACGTAAGTTGTTTTTGGTTGTTGAATAAATTATGATAATATTCTTAATTTCAATCGAATTTGTTTGTGTTTTTATGAAACCGGCATATTCATTCATTACTTGTTGGGGAACACGTTTCCCTTAGGGCAGGTGGATACGTGAAAACGTTTTCACTTATCCAGCGGTGCATTTTAACAAGTGACGCGTGGATTTTTAAATTTTTTTATATGAATTTCTTCTCTGGGGAACGGTGCTAATGTAATTCTCACTTTCCCACAATTTATTTTTACAGGTTTTGTGTAAATCCGTTTACAGTCATTTATTTGTATTAAAGCGTTGATTGTCGTTTATTATATTTGAATTTAATGTTTTAACAATGAAATCGTATTAAATGATTTAAATTCAAGGTGAAACGAATGATAGGGATTTTAATTAAATTTTTTGGGGTGAACTTTTTATAAATAATAAATTATTCTTTTTAAATCATGGATGGGACTTAGATTCCGTTAAGATAGATGGAACGATAGCCGAGTAAAATGAAAGAACAATGAAATGTGGAATAGAGAGGAATTTGGTCTTTCTATACCACAATGTGTATAACAAAGTAACAAGATTTTTTCGTGCAACTAAAACAGATGACAAGGCCCAGACAAGAGAAAGAATGCATTGGTACGAGAATGATGATTTCGAAGGACACACGCAGAACTCGTGCTAGACTAAAAGGCACGTGAAACTCATATTACTTGCTAAACAACTCAACAAATAATCGGCGACCATATCAACATAAATGTATGGCATTTTATTAGACTATTTATTAGATAATAATTATATATACAATATAATAATTATATATGCTATATAAATAATGTTTAATATACTTTAAAAAATGTATACAATATATTTTATAATTACTAATATTATCTTATTTAATAAATTAACATAATTATGTCAGGGCAAAATATTATTATATAAGTATTATCAGAAAATAATTATATATATAATCTATTATAATATAATGTAATATTAAAAAATAATAATAAATATATTATTATTATTATAAATTATTATGGTATTTTGTATTTAAATTGTATATAATAATGATGTAGAGTTTTTCCTAAAACATTTATATTTTTGCATAACTTTGTGATGTCATCTTACATTGGTTTGTGTTAATTTCATTAATTTTATATTTAGAGATTTGTTCATCATTATGTCAACATATTGACACATAATGGGATACTTAAAGACAAAAACCATACATTTAAATTGAATGTTTTAAAATTTTACATATAATATAATATTTATAAAATATTATTATTTATAATAATATTTACATATTAAATAATATAAAAATATATCTAATAATATATAATTTTAATATTATTATTTAAAAAATTAAAAATTATATTATAATAAAATATTATTATATGATTAAATATATTTACATTATATTATTATTATTATTATATATATATATAATAATGTATTTTAATATATTAATATATAATATTGAAATATAGGATAAAATTTAATATTAAAATGTCTAATATAATAAAATGTAATAAGATAATAAAATATATGAAATAATAATAAGATATAATATGATATAATATATAAATAAATTATTTAAAATAATGAAATAACTAACATAATTAAATATATAATATGTTGTTAATATTAATTATAATATAATATACGTAAAATTATAAATATTAATTATAGAATAATATATAATAATATTTCGCTATAACTTTGAAAAATATTTATTATATAAATATTAATAAATATTATGATATTAATATAAAATTTAAAAAATATTTCAAAATATATAAAATAATATATTAGAATATATAAAAAATTAAAATATATAATATAATGTATATTATAATATATATTGAAATATACAATATATTAAAATATAAATTATAATATATTACAATTAAAAAATATAATATTAAAATAAAAATATATAATATAATATAATATAATATAATATAATATAATATAACACTTACTAAATATAATGGGGAAAAAATAATTGCTCCGATTTTTCTTGCTAGTTTAGGTATTGCTCGAATGTATTGGTGCTCTTATTAATTCCATGGAATGAATCATTAAACCTTTATATTAATAAAATGTTTATTTTTAAAACTAGATGAAAAGACTCACTCAAATTTCGACTATCTTTTCAATAAGAGAGTTCTTGTGATTAATAAATAATAAGATATGACAATTCATTTGAAAATTTAAACTATTTTAGTATTTTTTTAATGAAGAAAAGATATTAATATTTTTTTAAGAAAATTTTTCATATAACTACTTTTAAAATAACATATGTATGATCAAGCATATTTTATTATAAATAAGATATTTCTTTTCAATTTAAGATAAAGAATTATCTACATCATCAAAATTAATGGGTTGAGTTAATCAATTATTCCTCATTAATAAAATATTTGAAATTTATATAGATGATTTTATTTATAAATCAAAGTATTATGAAAATCATTTTCATGACCTTGCCATCATATTTGATAATTTTATCAAATAAAAAGGTAACTTCCTTCCCCATAAGTGTATTTTTAAAATTATTCCTAGAAAACTCTTATTATTCTTATTTTAATTATGAGGGATTGACATAGATTCTGCTAAGATCAATGTTATAGTTAACATGCTTACTCCTAGATCTACTTATGAAATCGCCGCTTACCTTAAGAAACTTGGAAAATCCAATAATTTTTCTCTGAGATGGATTACATATCTATTTCATAAACTCCCTAGCAAAGAAAGGTGCTTTTATCAAATGGATCGATGCATGCTAAAAATATTTTGATAATATGAAAAAATCATCACTTCTTCCTCCTACTCTATAACCACATTCTAATGATCTTCCCCTCATATTTTATATTACATCCACTCTGATATCTTTGGGGTAATGCTTGTACAAAAAGATGTATTGGGAAAATAGTATGTAATCTACTATATCAATCATACCTTGATATATTATGAGACCTGATATCCAAAAGTGGAGTGTGACAACCTTGAAATATATTTTGCAACTAAAAAATGTTGGTGTTATATGATTTATTGGACCACTTATGTCATTGTCCATTATAATGCACTTAATCACTTGTTCCTTAAGGCTTCCCTATGTGAAGCTAAAATCATCAAATGGATGGTACTCCTTATAGAGTTTGACTTAATAGGTAATAACCAAATATTACTCAAATGTGAATTGATAACTAATTAAATTTCTACCACTCCTGTCCGAGCTATGCATCACCTTTAAGCCATTATTCCTGACAAAGATTTCCTACTAATTTAATGTATTAACTAATTTATTTTCTTAATTACTAATTTCATAAAGTCATGGACCTTGTCTTATGGCATAGGGCCTTTAAGATCATGAAATCATAGTCTCTAAGCATAAACCAAAATTTATTATAGAATAATTACCTAAAGCTACAATAGATATGCATGAGTAAACATGAAAACTCCACTTCAATGGATCCAAGTGAATTCAAGGATATTGGGAATTATGTGTCATAGCTAATCCATACATAAAAATCATTCTTCTAGCCTTTCAATTAAACTTTGAGGTCACTAGTAACATTTTTGAATATGAATACCTCATCTTTGAGATGCAAGCAACCATAGATCTAAACATTCCATACTTACATGCCTTAGAAGATTCACATCTTATATGTGATCAAATAAGTGACACATATCAATGAAAAAATGAAAATATCATTGCATATCACTATCCTTCTTCCAAACTTACCAAATATATTTCATTTTTCATTGTCGAAGCAATCCCATGAAAAAATGCTATCATAGATTCTCTTGCTTCTTCAGCTTTTCTTTTTAATCCTCATCAGGAACTATATCACTCATAGTTCCTCATCAATATGAATAAATCTACATCTAATTTAATCACTATGGATGATTCTATTATTTATGACATCAAAGTTGTAACTACTCAACAAATATTATGGTATAAAGACATCATCCAATTAATTGAGCATCGAACATACCCTCCAAATGTTAACTAAAATGGAAAGAATATACTCAATAAAAATGATTGCAATTATATCCTTAGACATAATATCATTTATTGTTATAATGCATAAGGTACTTTACTCCATTTTGTTACTCAAGAATAATTTCCTTCTCTTCTTGAGAAAGAGAATTGGTGTATTTGTTGTGTCCATCATAGCAGATAAGATACAATCCATAAATGCCTAAGGATGAGATAATTTTGGCCTACCCTCAATACACAGGCCACCACATTTAAAAAAAAATGTAAACCTTGGCAAATTCATGATGATCTAGAATCCACTCACCTTTGGTCAAACTTCAAAACCTTGAATATCCTTTTCCAATCTCTATGTGGGGATTATATCTCATTGGAAAATTACCCAAGTCACAAGATGGAATTGCATTCATCATTAACACCATAGGATACTTTACTAAGTGGGTAGAAACTATACCCATTTTAGTGTTCTTATAGTCACCATATCCAAGATTATCCTTAATTAAAGCAGACATATTTTTTCAATTCCTTGCATAGTAATATCTAAATACGATTGAAACATAAAAAGAAATGAAGTAGTTGTGCACAAAGTTTAGAATTACACATAACTTCTCATAATCCTATTACCCTCAGTACAATGGTCATGTTGTAACTTCTAAAAAAATCATTAACAAGATTAAAAATCAATATTAGGGATTCTTTTTTAGACTGACATCTCAAGCTATACCCTGAATTTTGGTCTTATTGTACTAATATTTGTACAACCACTTTAGAAATTCCATTCTCTTGAATTTATGGATCATAAGCCAACTTACCATTAGAAGTATCATTAACATCCTTGTGAATATCTCTTAAAACATCATTCCTAAATAATAGTTGTATAAATCTTACCTTCATGCGTCAAATCTACTTGATGAGTTATGTAAGAGGGCTTTACATCACAATCATTAATACACATATCTCATAGTTAAACAACATAATAAAAGAAGTCTCTATTCATAATTTTGATGTTGAAGACCTATCTTTAAAGCTATATTACACTCATGATAAATAGGGAAGGTAATCCAAAAATTGATGGGGTCCTTACTTACTTAAAGACATACTTGGAACTTGTGCATATAGATTGAAAGAAAATTAAAGACATTTAAAAAGAACCTACCAACACTCAATTTTTGAATAAGTATTTTTCTTAATTTCATGTTTTTATTAGTTTTTATTTACATATGATTTTTTAACTCCTTTACATCTTATTTTTATGCCATCATTATTTTGTGTTTCTACACACACACACACACACACACACACACACACACACACACACACACACACACACACACACACACACACACACACACACACACACACACACACACACACACACACACACACACACACACAAACACACACACACACACACACACACAGACACACACACACACACACACACACACACACACACATTATTGAGCTAACTATTCATACAAGTTTTAATTTCACTTTCATCTTGTAGTTTACCATATATCATATCTACACACCTCTGGGTCTTCTTTCACATTAGTAATAATACCTATCTTGGATCCTTAGCTCTTTTATCTATTTCATACCAATAAATTTTTTATTTTATGAGTTGCACTATAACACCATAGAAAACTTCCTAAAAAACACCTATAGCTTCTCTAAAGTTACTTGATTTATATATTTAATCATTATTTCCTTTGTGATACACCCTTTTGGGTATATATTATTATTTTCATATCTTACTCATGTCTATTATATTTTTAGTTTAATAATTACACTATAAGATCTAAAGAATTGACAAAACCTTCCTCCCAAACTCCTATCATATTATTCCATAGATTACTTATACTTCCAACCTTAGCTTGGTGTCTTATTAGAAATGTGAGTTAATGGTCGAGACTAGTGTTTTTCCTATCTTATAATTATCCATATTCTCTTATGGAAAAAAATATATCATCCTATCTTCATGTCATCATCCACATTTTATGATAGACTCATTAGATATCAGAAGAGGATGTTGACACGACTAAAAAATAGATTGGTTTTACAATATACTCTAAAGGAAAGGAGGTGAAAGTGAAAAAAAAAGAAGAGAATTGGGAGGATATGGAAGGTCTAGATAATGTTTCAATTTATCAACATTTATAAAACCTAGATGGTGGGATAAAATCTCTAAAAATCAAAGATGAAAACTTTGAGGAAGAAAATGAGTTGTTAGCTTTGAAAGACTAATATTTTGGATTCAAAATTTAGGGAAGGATTAAAAATTGGTAAGGATAAATAGTTCACTTGGGAATCTTTATAAATCATGAAATTTTTCTCACATAAGGAGGAAAGGGAACTGGTAGGCAATTTCCCTGGGAAATGGCCATACGTGAGAGAAATCAAAACCTGGGTGGAAGAAAATTGGGGTAGGGATTTTGAATTTAAATTTATGCTTAAAGGTTTTTTCATTACCATTTTTCCTAGCAGGGAACTTAAAGATTAAGATCTTAATAAACCCTTCTCGACTTTGTGTGGAGCTAATTTATGGCTCTAGCCATGAAAGCCCACCTTTGATGCACTTCAAAAACATATAAGAAGGTACCCCATGTGGGTTAGATTTTACAGTCTCTTGGTGGAATATTGGAGCTATGAATTCATAATATCTCTAGGAAATTTACTTGGATCCTTTTTAGAAGTAGATCCAAAAATTGAGGAAGGCTACTTGGATTCTTATGCTAGGATTAGGATTTTGATTGATTTGAAGGAGGAGGTTACATAAAATATTCTTATAAAATCTTGAGGGAGGTTCTGAAATCAATCTATTGATTTTGAGAACATCCCATTCTATTGTTTCAAATGTAGAGGTATTAGACACTCAAAAAATTTGCCTAAAAAATAAACTAGTTTATAGGTCTACCAAAGAATTTTTTTTCCAAATTTGGAAACTCATATCTACTTCTTCAATGGATTTCCACATTCATAATGCTGGGAATTTTTGGTCCACCCAGGAAAGGAATTTGGTGGAAGACAATCAGAAAAAGCAAGTAACAGAGGAACATCATGACAAATTTGTTCCTCTACTGTCGAGGACATAAGATAATGATTCTCCATTCCCTCAAGATCTTCATATTGTAAACTGTAAACATTCCAAAAGCACTGGTGTTAAAATTTTAGAAATGGGGGCCTTGTTGGACAAACTAGGTAAGCTTGATGCACTTTCTTGTAATAAAATGATTAAAGGATATGACTGTCTTTCATATCTATCCCAAAAATATCATTCAAAACTTTGAGCATAACATGTATAAATGTAATTCACACCCCAAAGACATTCAAAATATGAAATAAGAAAATCATATGATTGAGGCCCTGAACAATGATTTAGAGGTTAAGGAATCTTAATCGAAAGAAGAGATGAACTCTAGATAATTCATGTCTATCTCTCAAATTCAAACTAAAATTCATAAACCACATTATGGTAAACCCAAAAAAAGAGAAATAAAAAATAAATAAGAGCATACTGTAGGGGAAGTTTCTATTGGTAAATAAGATACTTTTTCCAAATCTTTTGGTTTTGAAAAGTTGGAGGTGCAATTCCTCCCTCAGGGATCATGAAAATCATCTCCTAGAATGTCACAGGTTTTAATTCCCCTAAAAAAATATGTTTAAAGAAATGTCTACTTTTGATCAAATGTCTTGATGTTTTTTTTATTCAATAAACCAAGTTAAATTGAGAGGACATGACAAAATTGATGAGAATTAATTGGAAAAGTTAGAATAGTTTATTTTTAGAATCTGCTAGGACTTCAAGAGGTTTGGAAATTATTTGGGTCTCTTACAAAGTTTAGGTGGACATATTTGAAATGGGTAATCACTGGGAATTTTGTAAAATCACTTGTTTTAGGATGGATATGAGTTTCTTTCTTTGTAATATTTATGGGCCTAATGATGCACAAAATAAATATCTTATATGAACTAACTTGACTAATGTTTTTGCACATTTTGAGAACTCTAAAATTATAATGGGAGGGGATTTCATTTCCATTCTATATCATTTAGAAAAACAAGGTGGAAAATAAATATAGAACTTCACGTAATCTTGATTTTTCTCAGTTTATTTCAAACATTGATTCATTAGATATAACTTACAAATAGGGTATTTTCACTTGGAGTAACAAAAGATGTGGTGAACATAATATCTTGGATTAACTAGATATATTTATAGTTTTAAATTGTTGGTTGTCTCAAAACTAGAATTCTATCCTTTGTTGGCTCTGATCATTTACCTATTACTTTGAATATAAATATTGATCATACAACCCCACATTGTCCATTCAATTTTCAAATTATGTGTCTCATATATCACTCTCTTACCAAGCTCATGGAATGATGGTAGAATAATTATCTAATTCATTTTCATTTCCCCATGTTTCACATGGTGAGGAAGTTACAAATGATTAAGGGCTAGCTTTGGTTATAAAAATCTAAATCAAACTATATATCATGTTGGAATGGATCAAATTTTATATGGTAAATAATAATATTTACTTGTTGAATATGAAGAATTACTTGGATGAGAAGAAATGTTTTAGAAACAAAATTCCAAAATTCAATGGCTAAATTAGGGAGATAGGAACTCGACCTTTTTCCACAACTCATCCAAGATCAAGGAGTATTTCACTCATATCATATGTTTGTAGCATTTTATTAAATGATTAGGAAATTAGGAATCAGGTGGTCAATTTCTTAAATGATCTTCTTATAGTGATAAATTCTTGGATCTTGAAGCTCATAATCATAATTTAAGTTTCATCCCACAAATTGTCTCTTCTGAATAAAATGCAAAAGTAATGGATATTTTCACTTTGGAAGAAGTCATAATTATGGTATTTAATATGGAACATGTCAAGGAGCATGGCCCAAATGGTTTTTTAGATAATTGCTTCTAGACAATTTGGGATTTGGTGGGAGATGATGTGATGCAAATGGTGAAATAATCTAGGAGGAATACTATTTTTGATAATCTTAATGTCACCTTTATCTCACTCAACCCAAAAGTATAAATGTAAGAGTGTTTTAGATATTGAGGCCTAGTTATATGTGTAATAAAGTCTATAAAATCATCTCCAAAACAATTACAAAAAATCTTAGGAAGATACTTGATCATTTGATTTTAGAGGAATAGGCATGTTTTGTCCGCAGAGTAAATATTCAAGAAGGAGTTATCATTGCACATGAAATCATCCATTCTCTTTCTAACACATATCAAAAGGGTATGATGCTTAATATTAATATTATAAAATCATATGATAGGGTTAATTGACACTTTTTATTAAAGATCTTGGAAAAATTTGGTTTTGACAACAATGGTGTAGCTAGTTTTTCAGCTACATCTGTAGCCCTAAATAATCTATTCTGGTTAATGGTAATGTAAAGGGTTTTTTTGAAACTTCCAAAGGCATCAGAAAAGGAAATCCTTTTTCTCCCTTTTTGTTTATTTTTCTAGCCAAAGCTTTGGGAAGGGTAGTGAAATTCACTAAAGAAACCTTGTTGCTCCATGGAATTGGAGCCACTGAAGGTATTGATAATCTTACTCATTAACAACTTATCAATGATACTTTCCTTTTCAGCCAAGATTAGGTAGGGGAAGTAAAAAATTTCAAATCTATTTTGAATATTTATGAAGAATCATTAGGATAAATGATGAACACTAAGAAAGATGATTTTTTTTAATTAAATTATTCTGATCAAGAGTAACAAGCCATTTCTTTAGTTTTGGGATTTAACATTAGCAAACTACCTTCCAAATACTTATGGGTTCCTCTATTCTATAGACTATCATAAAATGTTCATTGGGATGGTTTGGTTCATTCTTTTAAAGACTGGATGGTTTTTTGGCAAGGATGGTTGCTGACTTTGGTTAGATAAATGACTCTCATCAAATCGGTCTTGAGCTCCCTTCCAGTTTACTATTTTTATGTGCTTCAACATCCTTCTCATATTGTCAAAAAGATAAATAAGATTATGAAAGACTTATTGTGGTAAATATCTCA
>JARHVA010005503.1:1092500-1107500 GCA_037957365.1 Torreya grandis | reverse complement strand
TCCTCTTACACTAGAAGATGTTATTGTCATAAATCAGTTCTATGTGATCCTTTTTGATTTGGGAATATTATTTGTCTTACGTTGGATACTTTTTTATGTTTTCTAGTAATAAGTAGCCTTTCATTTTTGTCTTATTAAATTTAATTTTTCTATCTGTTTTCTTTTTTATTATTTCTAACCTAGCCTTGGTGATCTTGGCTTGCCAAACTTCCAAGTGCATTAATTAGTCTTTAAATTTTTCCATGTCCATCTATCTTATTATCCTAAATTTAGTTACTTTTATTTTATATATTTTTAGAGTTTTATCCATAGGTTTTCTCAAATATTGTTCATGCTCCCTCCACCATTGATATTATGATATTTAAAGGTATACTTTCAATGTTAAAGGTAAGTCAAGGTATGAATGACATACTTTCAGTTATTAAATTATCTATAGTTATTTCAACCAATTATTACCAATTATGCTTTTTTGTTGTGTTTCTATCAAAAATCACCATCGTAGATTACACTATTATGATACATGAGGATCTTCTGTTAAGGCATATGTATCTACATAGTATTTTTAAGTTTATCATTTATCAATGCTTTCTCTTGTAGTGGCTTGCTGATGCATCAATCTCCTTGATTACACAACTTAAATGGTGAATTGGAAATGAGGTGTGAAAGTCTCATGGTGATTTACAATAAATTTTACTATTTTATCCTAATCATGCTATTACTAATATCAGTTTAACCTCCTCTAAGAGTCCATCCATCTATCTCTCTTAATTATATATTTTCCATATATGCTAGCTTTATTATACCCTATAGTATCAGGCTAAGTGATAAAATCTATTCTATGTGTCCACCCTTCATGTACTATATGGGTCAGCATGATACAATTATGAGTTTGTTTTCTAACATCTATACTATATTTTCCTAGTCAATACCATTTTATTACCATTTAAATTCTTTCCACCATATCAACTGGACCAAAACCATTGTCTTAGTGTTTAAGGTTCGTTTGGGGTAATTGATCAATGTATATCAGGTTAATATTTTGTTAATGTAAAAAAGATATACCATCTATTCATTATGATTTCACTCCCACTTTTGTGCTAACTATATTTGGGAGAGTTAGTGGCTTAGAACATGATCTTTAGGAGTCTTGTCTTGTGGTATCATTAAATATCAATAGGAAGAGGATTTTAGAGTTTCTAGATGATGCTATATTAGATATTAATGCATCCATTTAAGGGATGTAACCTCTTACAAAATTGCATTTAATATAAAGGTGGGGGGTGTAAGCATCAATAGGTACACCCATGATAAGTATATTATATCCATATACTATTTTATTTATGTAATTTATATATTAGATGTTACTCATTTCTTTGTGAATATATGTATGCGTATTCATTTTTAAGCCATATCAACAATAATTAAGCTTGTGTGGCTATAATGTTGCCTATAATTTACATAAATCACTTTATGTTTCATCGAACCCCATTTAATTTACCATTGCACCTTACCTATTTACAACCATTCTAACACATCCTTTAGTTTAGTTAATACCTTGTACGATAGTTTATTTTACAACCATAGATAATCTTTGTTGAGGTATATTAAGATATACATACTTAAGGAATGAGTTTAGTATTTATAAACCATTCCTTTTGAGATTCACATTATAGATAACCCTGTATGTGTGCTTGAATTCTTGTTGAGCTTGTATTTTTACTCTCAATATGTTTATATGATCTATATCATACATTTTATGATTTTATGTGATCACATTTTGTCTGCTTCAATGATATATCTATGTAGACATATTTATCCTATATGTTACATGATACATTCACAATTTACCTAGTTATCATATTACTTCCCATCACCTCAAAAGGCTGTGGGGGTGGGTGGAGTGGGGGAGAACATATTATCATTGGGATGTAGAGGCATGGTTTTGACATTCTTCACAGATTCAGATCCAACTAGGGGCATGTTTTACAAACATGCTATCCCCACTCATATCATTTGTAAATTTTAGTTATACAATGGGGACATATTTTCGACACATTCTCTCCACTTGTAGACCTATTTTTAATTTTATATAATAGTATGTGAATGTTATGGAAACATATTGTGCATGATTACACAATATACAAATTGGCCAAAATTCACAGTTATATGACTTAGATACATAGTTTTGGTAGAATTATATATACTGGTACCATTACTATACACAAGTTTTAGTATGAGACATTTATAAGGTACACATGATATGAAAAAGATCACCAAAAATTTCAAAATAAAATTACCTTTCAGATTTCAAACTCCTCTATGGAATTTAGCTCACCAAGTTACACTGTTACAAACTATATTAGGTGAATCTATTGTAGTACTTAGTTCTATTTTAGTAGGGTAGAGGTGATTAAATCACCCAATATTTCCAAGTTTATAGTATAGAATTGATTACATCATTTAACCTCATGAGATTTATAGTGTGAGTTGACTTGATTCACTCACATTCACCGAGTTATAAGAATGATGGGGTTGCATGGTTGAGTTAATCTCAATTGTTGGGTGGAAACTCACCTTTTTTTCCAAGTTTGTAGTATTGTGTCCTCTAATATTTATATAATTATTCACTTTATAGATTTATATTTACCCTAATATCATCTCTAATGGTTCATAATGATACATATTTTCAAATAAAATTACCAAAACACATGGTAGTTGTATCGATACATAGGTGTACTCCTAAACCTTTCTCCATTTAAGTTTAAATCATTTTAATGCTTTTAATATCAGATTATATTCACTAATTTTACAATGTAACATGCTCTTCATCATAATTTAGTTAATAGCAAAGTATTCAAGTTGGGCTCATGAAAAGTCAAGATATATTATGCACACTTAGGCACACATTTATTTTCATTTAAACTAGAAATTTTATTACTAGATTAAAGGGTAGACACTATTTTTTAATTATATAACACCTCAATATTGTACTCTTTTGAAATATATATATATATATATATATATATATATATATATATATATATATATATATATATATATATATATATATATATATATATATATATATATATATATATATATATATATATATATATATATATATATATATATATATTGACTATTCCTCTCAATTCTAAACCTTTTTTTTCTTCCAAAAGACTCATATACACTATCTCTATGAACCCATTTATTATCTCTTAGTCTAACCAATGTTATTTTGATGATTCAAACCTTCTATCATGGTCAAAATGTTATAAACATGGTTATGTTATATTTATGCAAGTTTAAGACTTGTGCCTATGTTATAGGTACCTAAACACTTTGCATCCTAGTTAGATGCCTACATCAATGCAAGCGTTCTATTCTAACACAAGTGTCTAAATGACCTAAAGTCATCTAATCTACAAATGAAATGTATCTTAATATTCATATTAAGCTATTTAATGTGATAAAATATCTAAAAATATTATTATATATGCATGACCAATCCTTATTCATTCCTCACCTAGCACAAAATAAAAAACTCACAAGGAAACTTACCAAAAGCATTCAAACAAAAATTCAAGTGAGAAAAGCTTTCTATTTTTCATCTATTTACATACTAGTCACAAGGATAACACATCTAAAGATCTAAATTACTGATCCCACAAGCCATATTTACCAAGTTACAAGCTAAGTAATTATTGTAATTTCTTATTGCATATTGCATCATTATGCACACACAAGCCCACACATAGGGAAGAAATACATGAGTCTTATTCCCTCTTCAGAGTAATCAATATGTAAGAAACACCCAATAATATAGAGTTGTTTATGTTTTTATTGATACTATGAGCCTAGTAACCAATTTTTCACATAGTTAGTATGAATATGAATAACTAAGGTTTCTATATATGACAAAAAGTGACTCTCCATGAGTCAGATTTGAGCACACTAGATAAAAGATGACATAGAACCTAGAACATTATAGGTGGTTGCATCTAAATCAAATAGGTATTTTATACTAGACAGATACTTCCATGTTAGATAGAAGTATCGATGCAACCATCTAAGGTCGATGCAAGTGTCTAAGGTCAAATAAGTGTTTTGTCTAGAATTTGAGGTGGTCATAGAATCAATTTTTAGTCTGATTCCTTCTTGTTCTAGATCCATATATGTATCATCATAAAAACCAACTATGTATATATATATATATATATATATATATATATATATATATGTATATGTATATGTATATGTATATGTGTGTGTGTGTGTATATGTATATGTATATGTATATGTGCGTGTGTATATGTATATGTATATGTATATATATATATATATATATATATATATATATATATATATATATATATATATATGTATATATATATATATATATAATACAAGATTAAAGGGGATAGGGATAGCCTAGGACACCAATGTAATAAACTATCTATATATGAAGCCAAATAACTACAAAACTCAAATAAACACATACTAAATTTATTATGCTAAGATATGCTAAAAATAGAAAGTATATTTATATGTATATGTATATGTATATGTATATGTGTGTGTGTATATATGTATATGTATATGTATATATATATATATGTATATGTATATGTATATGTATATATATGTATATGTATATGTATATGTATATGTATATGTGTATATGTGTATATGTATATATGTATATATGTATATATATGTGTGTGTGTGTGTGTGTGTGTGTATATATATATATATATATATATATATATATATATATATATATATATATATATATATATATATATATATATATATATATATATATATATATATATATATATATATAATACAAGATTAAAGGGGATAGGGATAGCCTAGGATACCAATGTAATAAACTATCTATATATGAAGCCAAATAACTACAAAACTCAAATAAACACATACTAAATTTATTATGCTAAGATATGCTAAAAATAGAAAGTATATATATATATATATATATATATATATATATATATATATATATATATACACTTTCTATTTTTAGCATATCTTAGCATAATAAATTTAGTATGTGTTTATTTGAGTTTTGTAGTTATTTGGCTTCATATATAGATAGTTTATTACATTGGTGTCCCAGGCTATCCCTATCCCCTTTAATCTTGTATTATTTAATCTAGATTTTAGGGTTAAAAACAATCCTACAACAAGTGAAATATATGTTATTTAAAGATATATATATATATATATATATATATACATATATATATATATATATATATATATATATATATATATATATATATATATATATATATATATATATATACATATATATATATATATATATATATATATATATATATATATATATATATATATATATATATATATATATATGGTCATTTAAAAAAATTAAATATTATTTATGTTCAAATAAAACATGATAAATATATAATTAATAAATAATAAATTTTCAATAGGAAACCCACTTCAAAAAATATTTTTTTTACACAACATTCATTTATTATATACACTATGTACCTATTATTGACATTAATGCTGTAAACAACTTAATAATATGTATTTATTTTGGGCACATCTACCTTGAAAATCCACACACAAAAATGTTTGAACCACAATTGACCTATGAGAAAGAGGTATATTTTAAAAATGTTGAAGCACATGTAAGGCATGCAAACTATTTGAAAAAAATAGATGAAATGTTGGTTGAATATGTTAATGGATTGAAACACTCTATAAAATACTTTCATTCAATAGATTATACTGTAATGGCATTATTCATCATATAAATTTTGACTCAAGTATGGATGAATTTATGAATTTTTTGAAAGAAAACTATCTTTTTTATTATAAGCACATAGCCTAATCTTTCAAGGTTTTTATAACATAGAAAGGATTGCTCTATATGTAAGAAATTTGTGCATTTTTTGTAAATTTATAAATGAACAAATAATAATTCCTAAATCATGTGTATAAATTGAGAAGGATCTCGAGAAATATCTTAATCTTATATGCAAATATTGTTTTGAATTTTTTTCCTTAATGCCCTTATGTACGAACTCTTTTATTATATTGGAGGTACCTTTTTATTTGTGTGTGTATCATGGGCTCACTATCCTTAATAAGTGTTTTCTTATTAACTATCATACATATCTTAGATAAATCTATGTAAAATACATCGATAGATATCATTCTCGAGGCACTCACAATTCAATATGATATAGGTACCTTAAGAATGATATATATTGGTATATATTACATAGATTTATCTAAGATATATATGCTAGTTATATTCTATTGTATCATTTTTAATGTCAAATATTTATTATCTTAAAATTTAAGTTACTATAATTTTAATTATGCTAGTTATATTTTATTTAATCATATTTAATGTCAAATATTTGTTATTTTAAAATTTAAGCTACTATAATTTTAATTATTATTAATTTTCTATTTTCATCTCATTTTTAATGTCAAATATTTGCCTTTTAAAAAAATAAAGGGATAATATCATTTTTTGAATTAAGAGATTGACATAAATTAATATATGAAAAGTTGTGAGAAAATTTTCATTCTTGATATCCAAGAGATCAAGCATTTCATTTTTATTTTCTTAGATATTAAATCCAAAAACCCTCAATTATTAAGAAAAAAAGAGAAAACATTAATATAAAATAAGTGGTAGATTGAACGAAGTTCATTATGATTGTGATTGTATTCTACATTTTGATATGCTATATGATTTTTCAAGTTGGTTTGGACCTCGTTATCTTATATATATATATATATATATATATATATATATATATATATATATATATATATATATATATATATATATATATATATATATATATATATAATTTACATGAGTTAAATAATTAAAATTTTAAATAAATATATATTTTTATTTATTTTAAAGTAAATAAAATTACCATAATAATAAATATAATTTACTTATCATATATTAGAGGTTGGTAAATAACTAAATAAATATTTTTTTAATTTTAAAGTAAATAAAATGACCATAATAATAAATAAATAATTGTTTTATTTTAAAGTAAATAAAATTACCACAATAACAAATATAATTCACTTATTGTATATCTTAACATGGTAAATAAATAAAATCTTTTATTTTAAAGTAAATAAAATTACTACAATAACAAATATAAATCACCTATCATATATTTCAGTATGGTAAATAAATAGATAAATTCTTTTATTTTAAAGTAAATAAAATTTACACAATAATAAATATACTTTATCTATCATATATGTTGACCATTTTGGTCCTACAGGCCAAAATCGGTCTCCTTCCTTCCCTACCATTTTGAACTCTCAGTCTAGTCATGTGCCCACCTTCTGTAAAATCCCCTTTTTCTTCGCAATAAGCCCTGTTCTTATAGAACATTGAAAAATATAAGGCCCTACAAGGTTTGGTTTAGTATGGAGCTTTTCACTTTGAGAAAATGCCTTAGGCAAATACGAGTCTCTTACAAAGCTCGAAGGTTAAACAACCCTTGTGGAGGGCAGTCAGGCACAAAATGGACCATTCCAGTAGGCTACGAAGGGAAATTTCAGACCCAAAGGTACCCTTGCAGAGGGCAATAAATCACTTAATGGGAAGAAATACCAAGGTAGAGAATTCCCTCAGACTTTTTGTCTGAAGGAAATTTGTGAGAAATAACAAAGGATTTCTTCGGACAAAATGTCTGAAGAAAATCCATGAATTGAACAAGACAAAGTTGAATTTCTTTGAGAAAAATTCCTAAAGGAATTCCTTCAGACATTTTGTCTGAATAAATTCATGAGGCAAAAAGAACCAAAAAGGGAAAAATCTTTCGAAAAGATTTTCATAGTGAAATTCATAAGGAAATCCTTCGAACAAAATGTTTGAAAGAATTCCTTTAGACATTTTGTCTGAAGGAATTTGTCTACAAGAAGGCTCGACTGAAGGAAAGCAGCAACTAAGAATTGAAGGGAACATATTCTTCGGACCAAATGTCTGAAAGAATTCCTTTAGACATTTTATCTCAAGGATGTGTGAACCAATAAGAGCCCGAAGGACCCAGAAGGGTAGGTGCCCTTTTGGGCGACTCTCGGTAACTATGAAAGGGACCTTTCTCAAACACTGAAGGGACACCTTCCATTCGAGAGGGTTCAAAGGCTAAGCTCGATCAAAGGAACACTTCAAAAAGAAAGATGAGAGCTAACAAAGCCTAAGGAACGTGAAGCTAAAAGAATTGCCAAAGGGGTGATGGGTCGAAAGACGTCAAAATTGAGCATCATGAACTAACTGTTGGAATCTAGACGTCTAATGATGTCCCTGCAGACGTCAAATTTAGGGTAACAAAATAGCCGTTGATCTTCAAATGCTTGAGCGTGAACTTGAGGAAATTTAATGGGGTTAAGGATAAAGGGAAGAGACTGCTAAGAAAGTAGCCAAAAAGGATAGGGAAAGACAAAAGAGATGACAAAAGACAAATCCAAGAGAGGACAAAGCTAGAAAAAGACATGCTAATAAAAGAGCCCAAGGAGCCAAAAAAGGATGATAAGATAGCCCCGAGAGCGCAAATTCTAGGAAAAGACAAAGCCAGGAAGAGACAAAATATGAGATATGGACAAAATAGAACATGTGGCAAAAGGGAGGTGAGTTATTCTTGTAGTTGAAATATTGTTTGCCAAGTGGTTATCAAGGAGCACAAACAGTGAACGGTGCGACCTATTTTTTCATCATTTTGCATTAATGGTCAGACAATTGCATAAATGTCTTGAAGAAGGGGTCTTGTTTGCAAACAAAAAATGGGGCCCATGTCTTCACACATGACGTTTAATATATTTTAAATGCTTAAAGTCAAAACTGGAACTGACACAGTATTCTTTTTCAATAGTTTCCTCTTCCCAATACTCTAAACGTAGCATGGGCCACTTGTAAAAAAGGGCACCATTTGCTTCCTCTTTCTCTATATATATTGTAAAACTCTCATTTGAGAAGGCATCTCTCATTTTTGTATGTTGCAGCCCTACCAATTTTCACCTTGAATTAATAAATAACATTTTTACCTCTATTTGGTTGGATATATCTTTGAGTGTGCATGAGTATTAACCTTGTGTTCAGTCATTTTCCATGATGCTTTCACAAGCTTGATACCAACACACCTGGTATAGACAAGCACCATTCCTAAAGGTAGAAAAAAGACCTGTATCTGGAGTGCAGAGATAGGAGAAGGTTGCCAGACAGTGTGTTTTCCTACAACACCTGTGGTAAGTTCATCTTTTGTGTGTCTTCATTTAGCATTTTTGTTAAGTTCCCTTGAGTTTGGTCTTCTCAGCAGATAAAGTGTATGTATGTGCTCTTATGTTTTGAAGTGTGAGTAATGAGTAGATCAAACTTTTGGTGCATCACCTTCTTTGTTTAGGTTCTGTTTCTGTAATCCTTCTCTCTTTTCAACTACCACCCCCCGTCAGTATATATATATATATATATATATATATATATATATATATATATATATATATATATATATTATCAATATTATTGGAATAACTCAGAGATGCATTAGAGGGAGCTAGCCCTTATCTAGAGACTCTCCCCTCAATTTTTCCAAACCCACAGGTAAGAGAAGAGCTTCCATTGTGTAGCGTGGAAGAGAGAAGCTCAGCCTTCTCTTAAGGGTGTGATCCACAATGCCGATAATATATTACACCATGATAAATATATAATTAAAGTGGGATTCTAATTAATTATTAATTGGACTCTTGCAAACTTCCCCATGTTAAATTATTTTATTAAGTCAGCTTTTAATTAATTAGTTGCCAACCCACTCACCCCATTACACCCTCTAAACCCCTCCCCCCTCGGGATGAGACTATAGCGAACACCTATCAATGTAATAACTATATCTAAGTCATCTCCTCATTAGAGTATTGATTAATTTTAAATAAATAATTTAAATCATTTGACAAACTATGCCACTTGAATTTGGTCTTATATGAACAAAATGGAAAAATACAAATAAATTTCACCTAAGGTGATAAAAGTATAAAAAAAGTAAACCCAATCCATCCGTGTGTGTGTGTGGGGGGGGGGGGGGGGGGGGGTGTTGCAGGAGGCGCAGGGGGATGTGGCACATATAACATAAAATAATGATAAATTCAAGAAAGTTGCTTACAAAATTTTGATTAATTTTCCCAATTAATCTATAAACCCAAAAAAACATTAGAGTTAAAAAAATCCTTGAAACATTATTTATGATTTAAAAATAATAGTTCAAAGTAATGAAATATATTTTAAAAAGAAAAATAAACTAGGAAAACATTTTGGTGAACACCCACCCAATCATGTCATGTTGATGGTTTTGCATTTAACATCTAACATTAAGAGAGAATGAATTGAAATACCCACATAAATGTCATATTTCATGAAAAGAACCAAAAATGGTGAACAACATAGAAATTTAAACATTAGTAACAAAGGTATCAACATTGACTCATAAATATATATATATATATATATATATATATATATATATATATATATATATATATATATTTCATGCATAAAAACTTTAGACTTTTTATTGTTTGTTTGTAGTTGATTGAAACCTAAATATGTTTCAAAAATAATTCCACCCACAATTTTGAATGTTCAACATTAATATTTAAATGAAGCTTTAGATCAATGTCCTCAAAAGTGAAGAGTGTGCTAGCCCATTTCAACCCAATAACCCCCAATCACATAGATGTTTATCTTGGTATTTTAACTTAGGGCTAACCATTAATCATGTATGGTTAACATTAATGATCATTAGATATGTGTTATTAAGTTTAGGATAGTTCAATATTGTTGTGTTAAAACACAATGCAGATTGGCATCATATGTGGACAAATAATTAAATTTGGGGAAAGACATATAAAGGGAAGCTAAGCTAAGTGAAACAATTAAGGGAGACTAAGAAGCATATAATCATTAATCATGTTGCTTCAATAATATTTAATTCATGGCTATTTTATACTCATAATCCAATAATTAATTCAAACTACTATGTTCCAAAGAAAACCCATTGAATACTTAATATAAAATAACATGAGGTGAGGTTAACCGGTTACATCCCATGTACACATGCATCAAAGAGAAACACTAGGTTTCAAAACCCTACTTGAAGAAAACACTTTGTGTACCAAGATGGAACACATGGGCTAATCTCAAGGAAGATTATAAAAAATAATAATATACTCAACTTAATTCACTGATACATGATGCATAAAAAATGCAAGGGTTACCTAAAATAAAGATGGCACATGATGAGGCCATGTGATAACATCCCATGGAGTGTGTCTACTTAATACAAACCTCAACCCAAAATACTACTAATGAAATGCTTAAAAAAATGACACGAGGACACTTGGGATGATCTTATGTGTGACATAGAGTAGTGATGATGAGACAAGGAAGAGGATCAGTACGTGTTGGCTAACCCTTAGGGAATATTACCAAAACACAAACTAAGTTCAACATACTACTACACAATGTATGCCAAACATGATTTATTTAATATAAATATGGCACATCATGAGACCAAGTAGTAATACCCTACGAAAATGACATACCTAAAAGAGAACCTACCTCAAAATAGTATTAATGAAATGCCTTATTCAATAGAATGAGGACATATGAGATGATCTTGCTACATATAGCATCAAGGGTAATGCCACGTATAAAAACAACAACATGATAACCTAATGCGTGAGATTTTAAATCTTAACACTTATAAAAATATTATAAAGCTAGAAATTAGAGGAGATTAAAAATAACACTACCTACGATAAATTGCAAACATAACACTACAAAGTCTCACCAAAGAAAGTGACTTGAAAACTAATTGAAATGAAGAAAAAAAAAAAGCAATATTTTTTGTGAGAAGATTAAAACATGTGGAACACTATCATCACACAGAGATAAACACATGAAACAACATTAAAATAAAAACTATGCTAGGTAAAGAGAGGAAGAGAAACATAAAATTTCCAAAATACTCATACATTCTACAAATAAAATGATATGACAAGAGGAAAGAAAACTATAGAAGTGTCGACAAGAGAATGAAAGCAATACGATCATATTTAATTAGAACAATAATCAAGCAAATCAAATATTTTGACCCCTGTACAAACTCAAAGAAAAAAACCAATATCCTTTGGTCATGAAAATTTTAAATATTGACTGATGACTCTAAATTCTACCCGAATTTGTATGTGTTGACAGCCAATTCATACCAAATAAAATAAAATAATAAATAAAACATCGTCCTTCCCATTTGTAAGTCAACCTCACAACACGCTAAAATATTGAATATTTCTTTTGAACGCAAGTCTAACATTGACTTGTCTTATTGTTTTACGTGGGTATTCTTCAAAGTGTAAATGGCAAAGAAAGCCCAAGTCAATGCAGGTTTTTCAGCATCGTCAATGGATGGTTGGATGATCTCCAATTTTAAATTTTTTAAATCTGAGCTTGTGATGATATTATTATTATTTATATATATTAACGTGTGTGTATTTTAAGAATGATTTATTTCCTTGTGATATTAGTAATATGGGGGGAGGAGGGGATGGAGACTGACGTGGTAGGGATTTATAATAATATGGAGGTGACGAAGGAGATGGAGAAGGTGGAGGCAGAGACTTATAGTAAGATAGAGGAAGAGGAGATGGGGATGGAGGTGGTGGTGACTTGTAATAATAATGAGAAAGTAAGAATGTGTAATAATGAGAAGGAAATTATTACTCAGCTACTGTGAAAGCTATCAGAGATAAGACCAAAGCCACTAAAAAGGCTATTGTATTTGAATAGTGTACCCTGCAAAGACCAGTCTGCTGCTGCAATGCATGAGTTACACTTTAGGTTGGGGATGAATGTATTTATATGTAGTGATGTAAAAGAAAAGCTTCGGTATCCGCGTGGGGTGACTGAGTCATATAAACCGCCTGTATTTTTAATTGATCACTCATATGCAGTTTTGAACATAATTTAATTTATTTATTATGTTTACAAAAGTATTTTAATTTATTAATTTGAAAATAATTGTTAAATTCTGAAAATTAAAATATAATTTTTTTAGTAAGATAATGAGAACTCAAAAAACTATTTATAATGTGAACATGCACTTACAATAATGAAATTATGTATTTAAATTGTAGTGTTGTTTTTAAAAATGATACATATGTTTATGCTAAATATTGAACACATGAAAAATATTCTGATGAATGCATTTTTCAAATCTATGTTTCATTCGCCACTTCGAATCTTCATGCTAATCTATGAAAAATTAATCTTATTATTCAAACATTAATAGAGTTGGTGAACAAGCAAAATGATAAGGAAATAGTTATTTTTAAAGAATAGCTTATTTGATAAAGGCCCTTTAAAATATACAATATTGAACGCATAATGTAAAGTGACATAAAATTTATCGAAAAATCCCAGAGTAGTGTATTGAATATCTAATTAGACTTTTAACATTACAATGAATGTTTTATTTCTTTTAAAATACAATAGTAAATACTAATTAATTTTTAAATTTATTTAAATGTTTAAATGTCTTTTCTATATAATTATATTGATTTATTTTTATATTAATTGTTTGATTATCTTAACTATATTAATATATATTTATAGAATGATTAAAATTAAATTAAAATCCTATCAATATAAAAGTTGACAACAAATTAAACAAATATTTAAAAAAATCTAAAATTTTTAAAGATCTAAAAATAAAATAAAACTTATATTAAAATATATATTTATCTTAAAAACAACCTTCAAACAAATTAATAGTTAAAAAAACCATCCAAAAAAATAATATTATGCATTTTTCCTATATTATAATAATAATAATAATAATAATAATAATAATAATAATAATAAAAAACGAACTTTACAGAACGAAAAGAATAAGGCAAAAAGAAAACCAAACATTTAAAGATGAAATGAACAACCGAGAACAAATAATTCCGAGACTAGTTTTGGAAGCATTCTTGCCCATGTCATCCTTTATTTGTAGCATTTAATATCTAACTTCATTTTGTCGTCTTTCTTTTTTAATAGCACTATTTAAAATTTCGATAATCTTAAAATTTATCTTCATTTTGTCGCGGTTTTTTCGATAATAAAATTTTAAGTCCTATACCCAATTTCCGTTAGTTTATGTAGCTAGTCAATCTAAGGTACTGGGAAACAGCAGGATGTTTTTTTATTTTAATATATAAAAGTAAGCTTAGAGGAAAATGCCACAAAGTGGCGCGCACATACGACAAGAAGTTGCTAACAAGCATTTAAAAAAAAAAGGAAAGGGTCAATACAATATCAAAATAATCCACAACACATGGTCCTTTGCCTCTGGAATAGCTAGACAAATCTTACCTAATAATTAGGTATATTTGGAATCTATTGGTGCTCTTATTGTTTTGGTTGAATGAACCATTAAACTTTCATATTAATAAAATGTTTTTCTTAAAATCAAATGAAAACACTCACTCAAATTTCGACTATTTTTTTGAGAAGAGAGTTCTTGTGATGAATAAATAGTAAGATATGATAAATCTTTTGACAACATAAACCGTTTTAATAATGAAATAATTTTCATTAAAAAATGATATTAATATTTTTTCTTCGATAAGTTTTTTATATAATCTTTTTCAAAATAAAATATGCATGATTAGTATATTTTATTATAAATATGTTTTTTCTTTTTTTTTTTAAATTTAAAATAACAGATTATTTATATCAACAAAATCACATGGTCGAGTTAATCAATTATTCTTTATTCATAGAATATTTGAAACTTATTTGAATGATTTTATTTCTAAAAGCATTGTGAAAACCATATTCATGACCTTGCCATCATATTTGATAATTCTATCAAATAAAAGGTAACCTCCTTCCCCACAAGTGTGTTTTTAGAATTACTTCTA